>VWZT01009797.1:798616-831891 GCA_013397055.1 Pachycephala philippinensis
GTAATACCCAAGACATACATCCCCAGAGGCTTTTGAGACCATGACATCAAATAAAGTACCTCTGAGAGGGTTCTGGGTTGTGAGTTTTTTGCTAAAGATACATGTTCAAAGTTTTATGCCTGAGTCTCCTGCCACAAACAGAAAAAATGAAAGGAAGCAAATACAACTGAAGCGAGGGACTGTTGAGAAATTTTCAGTGGAGATGTTATCTTCGTGATGGAATCCTGGCTTACAGGAGTTGGACAGTAATGTTAAGTGGCAAACCATGATGGCTGAATCCACTTCTGATTGTCAGTTGCCAACAGATTTTTGGGTGACAAGAGGAATTCAATCTGACACTTTCAGAAACACGACTGCCAATTTAGTGAAAAGTATTTTTTGCCTCCTAATCCTCAACTTTATCCACTGTCCTTCCCAGACAGGCCAGTTTCCATAAAAAGCTGGGAGGATCTCCTTTGGTGTCCAGTGATATTCACCTGTAATGGCCAGCAGGTTTTTCTGGCTTGCTGGGTATATATCTATAAACATCAAACAGATTGTACTTATTTTTTTCTCTCAGACGTATTAGGAGTCTTGGAGTGGTTTGCAGAATATTCTCTTGCAACTATGAGGTTAAATTGGTAGAGCAGTTAAAGAGATTAGTCTCTGTATTTTTAATCCCAAAGCTGAAGGGAGGTATTCCAAAACACATGTACAAAAATACAACAATAAACAGCAATATATAAGCAGCTATATATTGGATTTTGATTGTTAATAATCCACACTCCTGGCATATGCTTTCCCCAAATCATATATTGTCTTCAGGTCACTTATACTCTGTGGAAATCCTGAAAGTGGAAGATGGATGGGTCAAAATACGTCCACAGATTTGCATTTTGGAGCCTGCTTAGCTGATACTCAGCTGCCACTGACAAAAGAAATTCTATAACATTTCGAGCCAAACCATTGACATAAGGGATTCTTGTCATTGGCAAATTTCCTGATATCTCATTTTAATTGTGGTATCCGTTAAGGTTTTTCTTTTTAAAAAATAAGAGCATCTCTGGATGTTTTTGCATAGCTATTTTCAAGATTCAGCGGGTATGAATATTTACTGGAAATGCCAATAAGCCCCATGGAGGAGTAATGAAAACATAGGAGAGCATCTTTCCTAATTTTTAACTCAAAATATTATCTTCTTAAACATTCACAGATTGAAAATTATCAAATGGTCAATAATAAAATACATTTTATTTATCATTACTCTAAAACCAAATTAAAATTCTTTCCTTTCTTCAGACTGTCTCATATGTAGATTTCATCTATATATTTTAGATTCTTAAATGTGTAGAATGACTAGCAGAAAGAAAAAAGCGTATGAGATTGCCAAAAGCTATGATGCCTTGATATTTTAAAACAATTATGTCTGTAAAAAATAACACATAGGACCATGTGTGGGTCTATTCGTGGGCAAAAGCTGAAAACTATCATGAGCCAAATTTTTTTGTGAGGTTTTATGGGGATAGAGGGCTTGAAGGAAGATAAGAAAGAGAGTGTTGTGGAGAAAGTCTCTTATTTGAAAAGATGAAAGTATACCTAGAATGTTTTAAAATATGACATCGCTTTTTCCCAGCTTGAACTTTAAGCAGCATATTGACATTAAATCAATTTGGTGATATGAAAGGGCTTCACTTAAGAAAGGAACAGAGAAATCTAAACTGAGATTGAAGTCTCCCTAGGCCCCATCTTGTTTTATACTCAATAGCAACAAAGTCGAAAAAGACTATCAAGATCAAAATCCCAGAAGGGAGTAATTTTTTTTCCTTTGAAAATTTCTATGTTTATGAAGACATTGTCTGGGTTTCTGCCTTTAGAATATTAACTAAGCTTTGTTTAGGAGGAAGACACAGAGTGTGCCAGGAAACAGGAACCAGTCTCTTTAGTCATGGAATTTATTCTGACTTGTAGTGATGTGTGAACTTGAAGCAACTTATCAGCTGTGGTCAAACTGAGAGAGAGGTGAAGTACTGCATTCTCAGCCTCATAGCAAACGTCTGACAAGTAGAAATAGTTTATGAATAATAGCTAATACAGTATGCTCAGCTTTCTTATTTCATCTCCCTCCTTGTATTATAAATCCACACTGGCATGAATATAATTTTTACTGGCTAAGCCTCCTGGGGAAAGGAAATAAATAAAAATTAGCATTTGAACAAAAGAATCGATTTGAGATCTGCATTAAATGCAGCATTCAGCGTGTGATGGATGTACTGCCTCTTTCTTGCTGCTTAGAAGTTATTTAAAGGTCCTCCTGAAATGAGTTTCATAATGAAGGAATACATGAAAACAAATACTGCAAAGAGCCATTGTGCTGTCCCTCTGTCTGACTTACAGGAGTAAATGTAGTAAAGGGAAGTATGAGCAGGAGGATGCTACTGAAACATTGACAGGAGGAGTAATAAGTACAGCAAGACTGTCAATAGATTCTTAAGAAAACAATGACAGCAGGATAAGCAGCAGCACAAGCCTTTCACACTGTTTTTTGGGGTTTTTGTCTGTTTTTTTTTTTTTCCCCAGCTGAAGCTTCACCTATTTGGAGGGTTTTGAGCACCTTGAAATGCTGATCATTCATGCCTTGTAAAAGCAAGTCCAAATATGAGTCGTGTTCAATGCATTAAAAACAAGGAAATGTCTGTTAGAAGTTTTTTATGTGTCCCTAAAGTAGCTGCAGGTTTATTTTTTCCAAGGCACTTTCTAACTTTTGCAGCTAAGGTCCAGTTCCATATGATCTTCATCTATGTTATTGCAGTTACTAGCTGAGAGAGCTCAAAAAGGAAAAAAAAAATTAAAATCTCAAAACATCTAGAGGGAAAAACAATCTAATTGCAAATAAGACAAACTAATTCTTCACTCATGTTTCCTATAGGAAAAATGTGAAATTCCCTGGAACGTATCCAGGAAAATTCAAGTAGTCTAAAAAATATTTTTCAAACCAATTACTCAGTCTCCTAATCAAAAAAAAAATAATGGTAAACTACAAAATGGAGAATTAAAATGTATGAAATAATTAAAGAAATGAATAATTTTAATCTTTTTTCCCCTTCATTAAGAGAAGCTTGTGGATGGAAATAATGGTGAAATGGTGACTAACTACCCTGAACTTCAGTTATAAAAATAAAGTTTATTCAGAATAAAATTGTGTAAATTGATATCACAGATTAATGTGATAATCTATTCCCGCTCAAATGCACTAAACCTACCTGTGCAAAAGACAGTGAATGGACTAGCACTAGAGAAAGATATAATTTCTGTCGGTAAGGGTGGGAAAATAAGGAAGACTAACCAAAGAGGCTAGTAGAGAAGGCAAGGAATTATTGTCAGGATGGCTGGAGGCAGACCCAGGGGGGAGTTGCATTCCAGGAGTACATCCCCACCCTGCACACTAATGCTGCTGAGCATCCCTGTCGTGTCACATGGGGAGGAAGGAGGCTTAGTCCTGACTTGTGTTCTAGTCCATCGTGAAAGGAAGAACAGAAACTAAACCAAATACAGATTATTAAAATAAGTATGGATTTCTGAGAGCTGAAAGTGATAATGGAACAGGAAGTGGAAGAGGAAAATCAGTCATCATGTTCCGCTACTATTTGTTTCATTTGGAAACAGCTGGACTGAGAAAACTCTTTAAAGATTTTGTAATGTGCCTTTAAATAGGTGTTTCCAGTCTATTTCCTTTTGGGTGATGGTGGTGTGATCAGTTCATTCCCTTTCACCAAGCACTCAAGACAGAGAGCAAAAATCAAGATCCCATTATTCTGAGAGGGTCATTGTAATTCTTTCCAGCACATTAGGCACAAATATGTTTGTAGACAGTTCTGTAATTGCAGAACATCACTGAGGATTTCACTAATTAATGTAAAACCAAAACTGTGCTTTATTATTACCATGCAAGCAGTAAAGTTTCTCTTTAATCAAACATAGGAGAAGACTCGTAAGTTTTGATTTATATCCGTGATAAAATTTTTCAGTGTAAAGTTTTACTGGCCTACATATAATCTATATGGATTTAAGAAAACCCCAAACAGAAGCAAATCAGAGAATGAAATGCTTTTGTCATTCCTGTTGGAGCCTTTCCTGCTGGAGGCAAATATTGACATAGTGGTGGCCTGGGACCAAATATGATAAAACTGTTGTCCTGGTGAGTTTTCAGTAACACCCCTGCCTCCCCACCCCAATTCCATGAGAATCTTCCTCTCCCATTTTAACTTCCGTATCCAAGACCATATTTAGACATTGCCATGGTTTATCTGGTATAACCTGCCTTAGCAAATCTGTGCTAGGCATAAACTATGAATCAATTTTTTTCCTAACACAGAATGTCGAAAGGCTGCACTAGGAATAATATATTAGAACGACTATTGTTTAGGTATGAAAATAATCTATTAGCTTGATACAAATACTTGCGGGTTGTTTTCAAAATAAGGTACATAAAATTACAGTTAGTTTATGGATATCAATTTACAATTGCTATTACAAGTCATTAATTAAAAAAAAAACACATTAAAGTGCACCCTACCAGTGCAGAAACCCTAGCAAACAGAAATGCATATTAAATAGGAAAAATTAAAGCTTTATTTTAAAAAAAGACACAGTGCTTAGTTGCTCTTATGGTATCAGAGTAGTGATGTTGATAAGTGAGTTATGATATTTGCCTCATCTGCCCATGCCCTATAAGCTATGGGATGTGATGCTTATGGAATTACACATGGCAGTTCTACCAGCTCCAAAAAAACGTTTGTTTCTCCTTCACATGATTCCATCAAAGGAATTAATAATGATTTACCACTTATTGTAAGGATTTATGCCTTCAATAAAACTGAAAAGAGACAACTTGAATATGGATCATACATATTCCTCATCTATGACTTTGACACTATTTCCATTACTTTTCATTCTGCTGAGTTTGACTTCTTTTTTATTCAGTTCTTTCCCTCCCGCTGGTTTCATTTGGCTGATGTTAATGGATCTTTTGTCCGAGTACTGTATACCTATACTGAAATTATAACTTTGGTTATTTTTCTTTCATTATTTCATGGATGTGAAAAACTGGGGGTTGGTAAATACTTCAATGAAGCTGATCAGACACTACAAGGATCTCTCCTTTCCTCTAGCACCCTGACTGGAGGTGTGACTTCTGTGTTTCTTTGACACTTTTAATATTTTTCTTTCAAAGTCTTCAAGCTCTAAACTTATCATGGTATACAACATATTCAGATCAGTTCTATGATATTACATTAGTTTTGCAACTAAAGGTAAAGCAGATTTCAACTATTTTGCATAAAAACATGGCAACAAAAGTGGATATATAGCAACTGTTAATCCTTTTGTAGTTCAAATAAAGATGGAATCCTAAACCAAAAACTTTAAGTAGGTTAAAATATGCAGTTTTCTTTAGTGGGAAGCTTTCAACTGCCAGTAAACCTGTCTTAGTGCATTTGAGGTATTCCAATTTATGATAAGAATTGTGAAGCCACAGGCTCTACAGACAGAACACATATTTAAAGGTTAAGTCAGGTCTGTCCTCACTATGTTGCACTACTCTTATGGCTGTAGCACGGTTTTTGAATGATTCTTATCCTTGCAGCACTTGCTGAACTGTGCCACAAAATCTTGTACAGACTTATCCTGGAAATGGAGTTGTAGCTAAACTACATTACAGCTGTATCTTCAGCTGTACTTCTATAATATTTCCCTTCTGTTCTCATCTAGGTCTTGGTATTCATCTTCTGTCTTTGAATTTATGCTTTAATTTTAAGGCACATGGAACAGGAACAACATTTATTATATGTTTATATGAAAGAAGGTAAATCAGATCTTATGATGTAGTCTTGTATCCAAGACTACATTTTAGAAACATGAAAAAAAAATTAAAATAGTAGTAATCACAAAAAATTACCAGACTGATTAAAATGTAATTCTACCCTATGACTGCATGTTGAACATTTTGTAAATTAATTGTGCCATTTCCTGAAGAAATAACAGATGCCACATGTATACCATGATATGTGAATTTGAATGTTATAGACTGAAGTGAGAAAAATTGTTCCCAAAAGTTTATCCAAAGAAACATCATTCACACAAGCGCTCATAGGTCAGTAAAGACAGAAACAATAGGCAAGGAGATTTCAGAGCATAAATTTGTGATCCTTAAATTTTCACATAGGTTCAGCACTTCTGTATAATATTTGAAAATCTGTCTTATACCTGTCACATGGTGCTTGAACATCAAGAAGAATAGTCTGCACTTACATAGTACATTTTTCTCAGACATCTTTAAATGCTCTACAGACATTAAAGCACTGGATCTCCAAGATGCTGTCTGAGGCTGAGAATCACTGTTATTTCAATTATTCCACATGCTTATTTTGTAATTGTACAGTTTTCATGGCAAATCTGTAACAAATTAACACTGGAATCTAATGATGCACATTGTTAGTCATAAACTTCTGTTCAATAAAATGTAAGTTCTGTATTATTAGTATCAATAATATTGCATCTGTTTTTACTATACTTTGAATCATAACCTATGTAATGAAGAATGTGAAGCAAATTAATGCATGAGTTAACTGTCTTTTGGAAAGAAAGATGTCCTAGTCACTGCTCTGCATTGATTTTTAACAGTTCATATAGTTGCATGTTTCTGTAGAGCTTCAATTTTATTTAATTTCCTTTTTTGTTTGCTGTTAATGAATATCAAGAAGACTTTTTAGGTACAGATTCGGTCATACAACGTTTTCATTTAAAGACAGTAGGAGAAAGCTTAGAGTGGTATTGAGAAAAAAAGTCCTTGAGTTTGATTACTGTATTAGAAAATCAATATGGTTATCAAGACTTTTATGTCTAAGATGGAAAACATAGAATCACTTTCAATCATTAAAATAGTTTCAGTGAAAGAATATGAAATAGCACCTGTTTATCATAGGACTTTTCTTCTGACTTTTCATTTCTTTTCTTTCTGCTAGTACGCAATGCATCTCCTAAATAAGATAGGTACGTTTCAAAAAAAATTTTTCAGGACTGGGACTTGTTTTGCAAGCAGTGAGATCTGCCATAAAATGTGGTTCAGCTCCCTGACCCCAACCAATACCATAAGCTTCCATGGAGAGCAATCAAATAGTCTCCTCTGTTTCCTAAAGTTTGTTATCCTGTCTGAAAATAATGAGTCTATTCCCCATTCTGCTGAAGGAAACTGAAGTGTAAAAGAATTCAAGCCTCAATGCATACTATGAGAGCATAAAGTCCTGATACTTGGTGAATGCAACACGTGCCTGCTAATGACAGCTAAATTTAAATACTCTCTCCCTGTTTGAATACCAGCCTTAACTCCCTTACTCAGCTTGAAATCAATTAAATTAATTAACTTCAGAACATTAATTCCTAATTTACTGCAGCCTTCTCGTGATATGAGTGAAGCCTGGATTCCTCCTCAGTAGATAATATCTTTGTATTAACAGTCTTGGGCTTCTGGGACACGTTGTGCCCTGACTGATTTACTGTGCTTTTGGGTTTGTTGATGATTCATTCATTTTCACTTTCAAGCTCAGAGGTCCCGATCCTGCAATACCTACACCCTTGGCTTTTAGGGAATTTAAAGGACTGGCAACGTAAGTAAGGTTTGAAAATCTTTGGAACATGCAGATGAAGCAGAGCTGTGCTGCAGCAGGGAACACACCTTGGCATGGCAGAGGATGCCTGCAATTCTCCATCCATCTCCACAGGTGGATAACAAGTGCAAAGACTTGTCAGAGCAGCATGACCTTTCCTGGCTATTAAATCCAAGTAGCAATATATGCAGTAGCTGGTAAAAAATAGGGACTCTGAGAACCTTTGTAATAAAAAAGTCATGTTGCATAGCCACAAATGGGCATCTTGGGACCATTTACTATCAGATTTTACTTTTCCAGAGCTGTTGGGTTTCCTTCCTGGTATGAGCCACGAAGTTTTTTTTCTTTGTTTGTCTCCTGAGGCAGGTACTGACTGTGGAATACATAGCATGTTAAAGATAAAAAAGTCATTGAAAGAACTGGTGAATCCATTTCATTGTGGATTGTCAATATTTGCATTGTCCTAGAACATCATTTATGCATAAGTAAAAAATAGAGGAACACAAATATGAGTATACCTGTAATAAAATTTCAGATCATTCTGCAAAGTCTGCATATTGGTTTCTCTGTTATAGGAAAATAGATGTACACAGGACATCTGTCAAATGGTGTTACAGTGCTTAGAGTGTTAATGTTTTTGTAGTCTTTGGAAGCAGAGTTATATTTTATAACAATCTTATGAGAAAAGTGAGTGCTATCATCGTTTTTGGTGCTTTAATCTCAGAGAGACATAATAGCAGTTTCCAAACATGAGATTTTTTTAAAATAATGTATTGCATTTGTTCTGTAACTATTACATTAGCAGCCTAAGGACTAGAGGCTGGAATAGCCTCTGTGTCTCTTCCTTCCTTGGCTGTTGCAGATTATTAGTCAGCATTGTTTGTGCCAGTGTGCTAGGACTGCCTAGTGATGGCTGTTGAAGCATCATCAGAGAGTGCCAGATATACTTCTCAAAAGACACTTACATGGATAATTTTTAATTTGGTAGGTCATCACGTGTTTACAGCAGCTATTGTCTTTTGTATGTAGATGATCAGACAGGCATATAAACATCTGTTCCTGTTTTTACTGGTGGGAGATTTCATCAGTCTCAGACTCTTGGCTTTAGCCAAAATGTTTTTGATATGAAAAATTGCACTGATTGGCTTTAAGCTTCTTCAAGCTTCTTCTTCTGAAGCTTTACTGGTTCCCACCTAGCCTTGATTCAGTTTCTATCTGAATCCCAGTTTGCCTACAATTTCCATAGTACAGCCAAAGTTTTTATCATTCCAAGGGACTTTAGGATCATCTGTATGCAGGGTCTTCCTGTTCATGCCTTCTTTTATCTGACAACTGTCTATAATGCCACCTTGAAGGAGATGCCATCACACCCACTATTGTGATCCTGTGACATCTATTGATTCCCTGTTGCCAGTTAAAGGAGCCTTGAATTGTCTCTGAGTGCTACAGCTCTGCAACCCTGCATTCTGCAACAAAGGCTCTCACCTTCGGGTTATAAACCAGATAGGGATCACAGACATTGAATAAAAATGTAAGCAAATTTTTAACAAAGTGGGAGAAACCTGTTTGTAAAAACATTTGTATATCCGGAGAAGAAATTCCAATATTATTTATGTCCTTGTACTTGTAAAATACCATAATTAAGACAAGAAGTATAGTTTTGACTAATTTCTATAAAATATTTTAATTATTTGTGTTCTGTCTCCACTTTATATTCAAACATTGCTCTATGATGTAGTTGAAGGCACACCAATTTTTTTGGAGACGTGTTAATTATTATCCAAATCCACAACTGTTATTCACTTGAGCAATTATTTACATGAAAATGATTTGTTAAAGACAGTCAAAGTTACTTGTTTGCATTTCTTTTAAGGAGATATTTGATTGGTAGTCACATGTTCAAATATACAACTAGAAGAGCAATACCTTCATTAAAATATTTGGTAGTTTGAATGCAGATGTTTAGAAAAGCCATGTGACACTTTATGCAAATTCATGATTGCTGTTCTGGAAATTCTTCAGATTAGTCACATTTTAAAGGGTCTTTATGGGAAAAAGTTAATTTCAAATAATTGCTGTATTTTTTGTACCTGTCTAGCCCAGCATGAGGTCAGGACGTAGACATATTTTACACATATGTGAAATATAAGCGATACTAGGGCACAGTACTAGCAAGCTATTTAGTATTTATTGGTGTCTATTTACTATTTATTAGTGCCTTCTCTATTTAGCTTTGCTGTAAAATGGCGTTCTCCAAGGCAGTATCTTTGCATGGCTGAGAGGACAAAGCACTCTGAGCAGGCAGTACGAACAGGACTACTGCAAGTTTTCCTCACTTTGTTATTAATTTGCTTACATTTTATTCAATAGTATTGGAAGTTTTCCCCCGGCTAACATTGTAAGCCTTCACACTACAAGCAGTGGCAAGCAGCACTTACCCTTAGGCTCATGCTATTAAAAACATGTTAATGCACAGTGGCAGTGCCCTTATATCACTACACCTACAGGACTAAAGGAGTAAAATAAGACTAACTTAAAGCCACAGCAGGCCCAGGGATAACTTCTGCCATGGACAGATACAGCCTGTGCCACTTGGACTTTGGGAAATAATGCCTGGCCCTGTTTTATTTGTCATTGTAGATATATTCTCACCTTTACACTATTAATATACTTACAGGCTTTTGTTTACTTGTAGACTAAAGTTTTGCTGCTTTACATAGTGCAGAAACAGGAAACAGAGTCTTGAAATGAGTATACAGCTGCTATCTCAGGCACGAAGTATGCATGCTCCATCTGTTTTTTAATGTGGTTGTTAAAGAAATCACTTGCTCTCTTATGAAAAATATAGAAAAGTAATCTATTAGGGGAAAGAAATATATACAGTCAATTTTACATCCGAGCCAAATAGTGTACTTCCAGGTAACTTGAGGTATATGTTGAATGTAGTCATTACAAAAAAATTCGTAATTGATTTTTTAAAGTTTTATTTTATGTATTTATTTTTATTACATAATTTATATCCAAATATTCTACTGAAGGTAAGTGTTGTTTTCCAAGCGGACACGTAGGCTGAAGAAATAATTCAGTCTCTTTCTCATCTGGGGTTTCATTACACCTAGGGGGTGACCTAGTTCAACCCTACTTAATTTTTAATATCTCATGAAAACACTGCCCAGGGTGTATGGCTGAATGCACAGTGAACAGATGAGTTGGCCCATGATTTGTGATTAAAATTATATTTAATGAAAACAAACAAGTACAGATGAACTTGATCAGAAAAAGAAGAATGAATAGATCAGTCTTTAGTCACTCTCTGAAGTGAGAGAATGCTTGCAGGTCCTTATCATGCTCTCTCGGCTTAATTGACTTTCTGACCAATTTACTTCTGCCTTTAATTGCAGCACAATGTAATATTCCAAAATCCTTATTTGTTCCCTTATTCTGAAAATAGTGCTGCTGATTTGGATGGGATTGTACCTATGGCAGGGAGTCATGTATCAGAACTGTTATGGTACATATATCAGAAACTATTATATTGCATAATTTTTGAGGTAGCCTTCCTGTTATTCACTTGTCAGAAATTTTACTTTAAATCCCTTGTCTTTCCTTTTCATAGAAATATTTTTAATGTAATGTCTTAAGATTACCATCAGTCAGGGTTGGACTTTGATGATGCTTATGTGTTCCTTCCAACTCAGGACATTCTATAATTCTATAATGTTATGTGTTACTACACAGTTAGGGGCCAGAATAGGTAACTACAATTTGCTCCACAGTGACATTATGATGCAGGTAGTGGTTTTGTTGGAAGGAGATTAAGAGAGTCTTTGGGGAGAGGGTTGCATGGAAATCCAGGTTTGGTTTGCACAGGTATTTTGATGTCCCAGTGCATGTCCACTGCAATGATCTAAGTGCAGGCGGTGACCCCTTATTGCACTACCCCAACACCTACCCTTCCCCAGAAAAAAAAAAAAACAAACAAAAAAAAAATCCCCCCAAAAAAAAAAAAAAAACCCACAAAAAAACCCCAACCTTATTTCTCAAAAATAAATTGGAAAGATGAATAAATTATTATCAATACTCTTAAACCATGCTGGCTTTACATGGCTTATCAAGGTCTTCCCTATCAACAACTTCCTTTCACTGTATTGGGAGAAAGAAGGTGAAAGAAAAGCAAACAAGCAAAAGGGCTCCACACCAGCCTGAGGCTGAAGTAAATGTATTTTAAAACTATGCCCAACCACTGTGACAAGAGCAATGTGCTGTAAAGAGGTTGGCAGCATCCAGCTGGAGGAATTAAATCTTGCTTGTCTGGCAAACACTTAATAACTTTTTGCAGTGATGATGGAAATGATTAATCCCGCTCTGCCTGTAGGATGTCTGTTACCAAGAAAGGCATATTTAGGAAGTGCCTTTTTTGTCTCCAAACCAGTTGTCCTGGCTGCAAAGAAATAGAACTTCAAAGCACAGTGAAATAGAAGTTCTCCAGTTTTGGCATAGAATGGGTGTTTGTCAACCCTGAGATACTACACAGTGCTAAAACTGAGAATCTTTCACTGAACGGAGCACTCAGGGATCAGCGTTTACATCACTGTAATTTAAGCACTATCTTAATTATATTAGAAAATGAAATTATTTCTACAGCTCTTACTATTATGTGATTTCTCTTCCTGTATGTTAGGTAATCCTAACAAAAATGCTCATGCACACATTATGAACCCAGAAGGCGAAAAATAGCTCCTCCACCTTGTGCGGAGAAGACCTTTCATTTTAGAGCAGGTGACTTTCTTATTTCACCGTCGTTGCTGAAGTAATATTCTAAATATTGAGGGGACAAAAAAAGTGTTAAAAACCCCCAAAATATCTGTAAATATTTCTGATATTTTTATCACAATGCTACTGTGCTACAGGTACTTAGCTTTAAAATAGGTGCCCTTGATTTTCTTTCTATTAGAGCTGTGGGCATTTGGGAAAGCAAGCTTGGTGGGTTGGTTATCTTTTTTTATATAAATAAATTCCTTAATTATTTAATTAAATGAAGCTCATAAGACTGAGCAGCAGCTTAATTAGAAGCAATGGAGAACAAAAAATATTAAAAATGAGGCCAATGTGAAAATAACTCAGAAGACACTACAGAAAATAGAAACAAACATCCCTACAATAATCCAAATTTTAGGCTGAGTGTAGCTAGTGCCAATCAGAACATGCAAATGGTGAGATCACATTTGCACTTTCTGTGAGCTTGAAGTTTGGAGCTTGCAATGGTAATGTGGACCAACTATACAACCAAGAGCAATATTTGTGCTGAGCTTTGTGATACATATTTAAACAAATATAAACATGGATTTTTCTTTCTTGATATATTACTTGCAAGGGAAATTATTGTGACAAGGATTTATTATAGACTTTATTTAGTACAGAGAGTACACTGTAAGGTGTACTTAAATTCAGATTTAGATCCTCAGGGTAGAAAGGAGAGCTCAGTTTTCCATACTGACGCAAAACCCTTTAGCAAATATTTTGTGGCACTTCTTTTCAGAGGTATTATTTAGTTAGGTAGGAAAGTGGAACTTTGGACTCCAGAGTTTCATTGGTAGACCTGCCAGTGGGAGGCCAACTTATTTTCTGGGAGTTTTAGCACGTGAAATTTAATTGCCTGTTTTTAAAAAGTGCTTTGGGAACTGAAGTTCTCATGCTTGGTTGATGATTTCTGGTTCTGCAGCACAATTTGCAGTCTGTACACTTGTGTCAGCATAACTGTTTGTGGGACTGTGTCGAAAAGCAGATTCACAAAATTATACAGGTTTAAAAGAAGCCTCCAGAAGTGTTTGTTTATTTAATTCTGACATGATTTGAATCATCCGGTTTATATTAAGGCTCTTAAAATTGTTATATTGAAACAGCTGAAGAGGCAATAAAGTGATTCTGGGGTATGATTGAGCAGTTGGGGGTGAGATTATTGGGAATTTGTAGAGCTGACTTTGCAACCAGAAATGTTTTGAATAAATATACAGAAGCGTTTTTCATAGTTGCTGGAAGGGATTTCACTGTCTTCCACCCATGTTCCATCAGGTGACAGGCTGCCGGTTGTAATATTAAATTTTGTGTATTGTTACTGAATGCATCACTTTCAGGGAAATAAAAAAAAACAAAACAAACCAACAACAAAACCAAAACCAAAACAAGTAAATACAAACCTATAATATTTCATTTTCCCTGACTACAGATACCTTTTGAGCTGATTGATGACATTTTTTAAAATCAAAGGCTTGATTTGATTAGAACTTTCAGTATCTCTGAAATGCAAACAGTTCTAAAATTTTTGGCTCTTAAAAATGAGTAAATGAACTGATAAGTAAATTGTTACTCTTGAATGTGTATTTTTGTAGCAGTGTTTTTCTCCCAGACAGACCCATGGGAAAGCAGAACTGCCAAATTATTACATTGCATCAGAATATCATCAGTCAAAAATAAAATTACAAAAAAATGCTATTTCAGAAGTCATGGAAATACCTTAAACTTTGCTATGAGATTTGTGCTCTTCTCCTCTCTCCTCTCTCCTCTCTTCTCTCTTCTCTTCTCTTCTCTTCTCTTCTCTTCTCTTCTCTTCTCTTCTCTTCTCTTCTCTTCTCTTCTCTTCTCTTCTCTTCTCTTCTCTTCTCTTCTCTTCTCTTCTCTTCTCTTCTCTTCTCTTCTCTTCTCTTCTCTTATCTCTTGAAAGTACTAAGGCTTAGACAGAAGAGAGATTGTCAGAGAACATTTTTGGATAAAGCTTTGTGTCCCCTAGGGCAAAGGGGTAGAAAAGGAGAATAAAGAAAGGAAATACAACCAAGATGTGGAATGAAGGAACAGCAGCCACATTGCTGAAGCTGGCAGAGGACATCCTTTGGCACCAGCACCCCAAAGCCTTTTTTTCAATTGCTCCAGAGGACCAAATTGCTGAGCCATGATACAGTATTTGTTCAATTAAAACTAATAATAAGATGCATCTGTGATTATATAAAAGCACACTGAGGTCTGGTGACATTGGTGCCAGAGGAGACATAAGGATACTAATGGTAGAGATTTTATTTTCCCAAGTTAGTGTTTTACTGGCCACCAAGAGATTCTTAAGCATCTTTCCCAGTAGGCAGCATGGAAGACACTCCTGATAATGCTCATAGCAGAAATTAGTTCAGCAGGCAAAATAATTCAGATAAGTAGGGTTGGGTTTTTTTGTTTCTATCTCTTTTTTTGTACTGCTAACTTGAATTTCAGGTTTTAATTAGCGCAAGAGCTCACTCAGAATTCATCTGAAACTGCTGTGCTTCAAAGCAGAAAGCAAAAAATTGTGTAGCTTTCACTTGGTCTGATAAATTATGTTGTCCAAAATTCGAATGATTTGGCATACAATATCTGTATGTTTCTAGTGTGTTTTTTCAGACCAGGGTTGAAATTGGGTTTGTGCCTGAATTTACTGCCTGTTTGCACAGCCAATGCAGTAATCCTGTCTCACTGTCCTCGCTTCTGTAGTGTTTGGGTCAGTGAAAGGCTGGGATGTGGGTGCAGGTACAACAATCCTGGTGTCTGCAGGAGTGAAGTGATACTGTGTTGGTGCATCCTTATTGACACTGCTTGCAGGCATTTGCTCTTTTCCATTCTGCTCCAGAAGAAAGACAAACAGGTCAGGTTCAACTATGGGTAAAGAGAAGTGGGAAAGTGCTCACATACAAATATGTTGCCCTGGCTGGCAGATTTTGATATCACAGCACTTTTCCTCCTCTGTTTCCCTTTGGAATCAAGAATTTTAAACTGATCATCTGTGATTTACATTGATCTGGCTGATTGTTCTGGAACAGAAAGGAGGACAAGGCCTCCCACAGGGAGATTTGCTTAGTGCCCTTCACCTCTCCTTCAGGACACTATTTGTGCCCTAATCCCAACATAGTAAGGCTAGGACTACAGGATCAGAGTGCAAGAATTAGACCCAAATTATGCATGTCAGCAAGACCTCTGTTCCAGATGCTGCATGTTACAGAGAGATGTATAGCTATCTGTTCTTCAAAGTCCAACTTTGTCACATTCATCTGTCATTTCACGTGATAGAATCTCAGATGCTGAACACTGGCTTTCTGATGTAAAAGAAATTAAAAACAGTCTCTGGCTATGTTTAAGGGTTCACATGCATGGAACAGTTTTTAATCTAACCTCTAACCCCTGAAAATATAACTAATGCAGAGATACTGAAAAGTTAAATATGCAAATGATTTAAGTTTAAAAATAATCCTAACAGGGAATTACTCTGGTATAATGATACCAATCTAATTATAATGGCATATTTCCCCATATAAGCCCTAACTATTACTTATTTTTTTAAATTTACATAAGAAAAAAGTTCTGGAATAGACTTAAAACCAACACTTGCACAATATGCCTTTCCAGGAGTTTCATACCACATGCAGAAATGCCCAGTTCCCAGATTACTTCATTTTATGTTCAAATTGCCTCTAAACGTGAAGAATGAAAGCCGAATTTAATTTCTGTATATAGCATGGCTTCTTTGTCAGAGCTGTCACTGGTAAAACCTGACAATAATGCACTTTTTTCTTCAAAGGTTTGGAGAACAATCACGTCACCTTAAAATCAATACAAATTTTAACATTGAATTGGAGTGAGGAAAACTCTCTTAAACCTCTGAATTCTAAGGTCTTTCATCTGCTTCTAATAGTGTTCATGGTATTATCTAACTAATGAATACTTTCTCGAGAAGGGTGAATCCTTAAGGTTTAAAGTGTGTCTTGAGAGCTGTAGCAGTTTTAAAAAATTCAGGTTTTTTGGAAGTTAATATGTTTGTGTTTTGAAGTAAACAGCTCTGTAATTTAAATTTTCTGCATATTTCTATATTTTTTGATGTTAAATCACAAAAAAAGAATACCAGAAATGGGGGTGGGGGGATGGATGTGGACTGACAGATCAAACTAACCACGAATTAAGTAAAAAAAAAAAAAAAAAAAAAGGACAAAAAATTTTTAATCACAAACTGATTGCAGTTCAGTCTAATCAGAAATCAAAGGGTTTTTGGGTGTTTTGGGGGGGGGGGGGAGTTTTTTGGGATTTTTTGGGTTTTTTTGTGAGATTGGAAAATAAGAAAAGGCTCATAATGGATCCCACATTTCTTTATATTTATTTACAGCCAGCAAAGTGATGCTATCAACATAATATCTTTGGACTTTAAATCTACTCAACCACTATATAAATGGATTTGACATGTCCATAGTCTGCCGCTAAGATTTATGGTGAACATTTATTAAAGTATTAAGGAGCAATGAAGCTGTTCAGGGTTGTGCTACTATATATTTTGCTGCATATTTACCAAAAAGGAATGCATAAACATAGTAAGGATTTCAGCAACTAAAATTAAAAATACTTTTTTTTCCCTAATGCTTGCTTTGCTTTGGAAATTCTTACATGACCAGATTGGGGGTAGGTGGCAGAGGAGGAGGGGGGAAGAGGCACATTCTACTGTGTTAGATCTTAATTGAATTTAGGTGGATTGAAATATTTGCTTTGATATGGATACCTTCAGTATTCAAGGCATTTAATGACTTAAAATAATATATGAATTAAATATTCTGAGCTATGCCACAAAAATATTTAGGCTCCTAAACCTGAGATGTTGGTCAGTTCCCAGTTTAGCTGCTGTGTGGCACTGGCAAATGCTTATATTCCAGTATTCCAAATGCATCTCCTCTTAGTAAAATTCCTTGAACACCTAAAAATCTGCTTCTGAAAGCTCCCAAGAGTAACTCAGCCTGCACCATGCTAACCATCTAAGGATGAATTCATGCTTACACATTTTCTTGGGCAGGAAAAGAATTCTTCTGCCTTACGTGGGGATCACCCACTCTGTCTTCAGCTATGACTGCTCGTGGGTGCCTAGGATAGCCTCTAAGCATTAGAGAAGTGGGCATTACCACCTACTTTCCTGCAACACTCCCCAGTTCTTCAGCAATTTGAGGTTCTGAGACTTCCTGAATTTAATTTTGTCTTGTATTAAATAGCTCTTGATGCGCATGTTTTTCTTCCAGACTTTAAAAAAAAGCCTTTGAAGAGTTTCAGCACTCAAAATATTGCTATTAAACTATTGCACAGATTAAAAAGCTGTTGTATCAAGGAGTACTTCCATTCATTCATTTTGAACCTTCTATGATGATCTTTTTTTCTTTTTCTTTCTTTAGGAGATGACTCCTATTTATTTTTTCCATGCCACTTCCAATTTTACAGACCCTCATCATGTTCCGTGCTCATCCTTCTCTTCCAGGCTGAAAGCTATAAATTATCTTTTTTTCATCATGCAAAAGCCATACCATATCTTTGAACATCACTTCCAGACTTCTCTGCATCTTTTCCATTTTAGCATATTCTTTTGAAATAGAAAGGCTAGAACTGAATAGGTATTCAAGATTCAGATGTACCATGGATTTAACTATGGCATACTAAGGCTTCCTCTTTTGATTTCTGTTCCTTTTGAAATAGTTCCTGGCCTTATATTTGCTTTCTCAATAACTATTCATAGCTTTATACTTTCTGGAATTCATGATTATAAATCCGTATCATAATCATGAATAGTAATAATTTGTTTAGATCCCACTTATATACAAGTAAACTAAGAATATGGTTTTCTCTATATGCATTGCTTAATATTTATTAATATTTAATCTTGTCTACTCTTTTATTATGAAGTTACTCAGCATTGTGAAGTCCTACTTTGCTGCAGACTGTCATATTTCTTTCCTTTAGTAATTTATTTGTTACCATAACTTGGTCACCTCCCTCATTTCATCTCCTTTTCTGATTAATTTGTGGTTATGTGAAACAACACAGATACCAATGCAGAGCCACACAGGAGATGTTCCTCTGATTTAAAAGCTGACTACTCTCACCATATCTCCTATATGTTACAGAATTTTTATCCATGTGAAAACGTTTCTTTTTATTCTGACAGCCTAATTTCTTTAAGAGGCTTTGATGAAAGACTTTGCAAAATGTTATTTGAAAATCAAAGCAGACTACACCAGCTAAATGTCTCTTGCCAGTATGCTTATCAACTTGTTCAATGAATTTCACTGGATTTTTGTGACATGAATCATGCTGATTCTTCACCAATATATAACTTCTTATCCATGTGGCTCCTAAATTACATTTTTAGAAAGCATTCTATCCATTTACATGGTAAAGATATCAGATTTACCCATCTGCCAATAAGTTAAGGATCCTAGGAGGCCAGGGAAGGACAGAGCTTAAAAGCATGGTGTCGTGATGCTAAAGCCCTTTGTGAAATTAAGCCGTATTTGCAGGAAATAAAATTCATACAGAGTATACAGATATTTTTAACCTGAAACAAAGTTTCGATGCTGATCTCTCAGGATAATTCATGATTCAGACTTTTCATACTGGGGCCTTAACTGGTTATTAATATTCTAAGTGCCTAAATTTGCTTTCTCTTTCATTCCCTGTATGAAAGTTATGTATTATCTTGTCTTCTTGGCTGCTAAGCAACCATAATAATGCCTCTCACAGTCAGCCTAAAAGATAGCCCTGACTGCTGTTTGCTTTGTCTCCTGGTGGTAATAGTACATGAATGTAAATAGGAGATGGTAGGAATGGCAGCAACAGAACAAATGTCACTGGAACTTGTGAGAAATCTAAAGTTAAAACTTAAGCTGTATAGGTAGTTGAGAGAGTTTCATGACAGGGTCTGAAATTGAAGGAAGAGAAGCAATCACTGTTGTGGGAGTGAGCTGGCAGCTCATTAATTGTAAATTAATTTCTGTATTTAACAGCTTATGAGCAGTGTTAATCATATTAGTGTCTGAGTTCTTATAATCAGCAGTGGATTTATTCTCAGATCATCTGAGTTACATTAGAAGCATTATTTCCTTTGATTTACTGAGGCACAAAAAGACGTGTAGATCTTGCTTAATTTAGCACCCATGTAAACCTCTATGAGTGAAGAATTAAGATCTTAAAATCCATCCCAATCAAAAATATAATATTTAAAATATTAAGTATTAGTATTTTGCATAAAGTTGTTTCTTTGGGTGGGATCAAATGGTAAGTATTTTAGTTTTCATTGATTTCAGACATTTAAACTTCAATCTCATTACACTGATTTTGGAGTATCTATCTAAAACACTAATTACATTTTTTTTCTTATTAATATTTTCCTTATTTTGATGGCCAAGGATTTGATGGATTTTCTTCAGTGTAAGGCAAAGTTGAAAAACTTCAGGATCACCTTTTGCTTTTTAAAAACACAAAAATCCATCCATACTCAAAAATTCCAGCAAATCTCATTCTTGTAGAAATTAGTAAGATCTCAAAGCTGTAAACTACATTCTTTACAGTATCTCTTCAAAAGGAAAACTGAGTGTGTCCACACTGAATTTGTGCCAGGTAGTCTGCAATCTATACCAGAAGATCAACACCAAAGAGCAAGAGCTGTACTCAAATGTGCAATGCTTGCTCAGCTGCTGACATCAATATCATAATTCTTGTTACCTTACCTATTTCTTACCACTGAAATGAATCCACTGGTTTATAAACAACTGAAACCCTATTAGATGGTAACAAATTTTGTCTAATAATACAGTACTTAGCATGTTATCATAACAGTTTTCCTCTTCTGAGTGTTTCGCTAACTTTACCAGAAGAAGCTAGAATTCTAAAAAATGACCTCAAGGTCAAATGTCCTTTTCACTGAAAATAAATTCTCAAAAAAGAAAGTCAAAGAGCACTAAAATCAATTAAGAAAGTACAAGGTGCTAATGGAACAAAGGTAAGATTTCTTTCTACAGAATATAAAGTAAACCTGGCAAAATAGATCAAAAGCAAGAAGTGCTTGAAGGTGAGAACATGCTGTTGAAATACCCTGCGTGTTACTTGTGGTTCATTTGCTACCTTATCTTACCTTGTCTGATTTTAAACAGTAGTTTTATCCAATTTGTGTCTCATACTTCTTTCTACCTGTCTTTTGACAAAAAGATCTTGCAATCTTCCCATTTGCAGTAGGAACACAGTATGTCTGTCTATATACTTACAGTGACACAAGAATTTGTTTTTTAAATAGGTCATGTTAAAATTTGGTATCAGCGCTCCAAACGAGAATAACAGGGTAGGAAAAATCTTCGTGTTTCAAAAGGTTATTTCTGACTAATACTGCCGATATTGCTCTTAAAAATGTGACATTCTTCTTATATACAGTAATTTTATTACAATAAGTACACCAAAACATTTTAAAAATTACAGTGCAGGTGCATACTTATAAAATTTGGGACTTTGAAGATGCAATATCAATTTCGGTAAAACTCTTTGGCATCACAGTTTGTTATATTCTTCATGTGTCATAACATCTGACATGCCGTTTTACGTGTTTTAGAAAGTGGAAATTTCTAGGCATAGATTATTGGAGAACAATTTGAAAGTAATCATTCATCTTTGAAAGTAATTAAGAAGTCCATGCAACATGACAAACTCCCAGGTACACAACTTGATAGAAGTATGTCAAATCTTTTTAACAGATACTGTTAATATTCAACAGAGTTGTTAAGGAAGTCCACTAGACAGAAAAAAGAGGAATCTTTGGGAATACATAAGGAGAGAAATTTGGAACATTTTTCATCTAAAATGTTGTTTTCAGCAATGAAGGCTGGGATAATCAAAAATTTCATTGATACTTACAGGAAATTCAATATATGTACGTGAATGATTTTTAATAAGACAGATGATTATAATTCTCATAAAAATAATGGTCCACTCTTTACATAATTGACATTGGAAAAAAAACAGAAGGCATTCCAGCAAAGCCAACTAGACTAAATCAATAATTGAAAAAATCACCTTATGGAGAAAGTGCTAGGGAGCACAAAGAAGACATAAAGCTCATTTTCTGCAAGGTGCTGTACTGGTCTGGAGCAAAATTAAATACAGGAAAATCAACAGAATCTGAAATGCTGAGAAGCTGGAGAGATAAAATCTATCTGTCTTCACCTGGCAGCAATTAAGAGTATCCAGTATATTCTGGATGCTGTATAGACTTACTATGCAGATCAAGTCCTCTTATTCCAATTACATATTAAAAATATAAGATACTAGATGCCTCAGCATTGGTCCTTAATACTGCTACAAGATTAAGTTTATTTTCCATCCATGAAAAGGATGAAAGGTGGGATTTTCTTTTCGTAAACTACTCGGGTATCTATCTAAGACTCAGTGACTAATGCAAAAATATACTAGATAGACCTTACTGGAAATTTGTCTTCAGAATATTTTTTCCTGGGAAAACAATAGGTTCAGCAAAGGAACCAAAGTCTTCATGGGAATATTTTCTAGAACTGAGCTGGAAATAAGATCTGCTTCAGAATGGATTGGTGATTATAGCACTCAATTGAATTTAAAGCTATCCTTTTCCTCACCCCGCTTCTTCCTGACTCAGCTAATAGTCACGGCCTGTGTTTCAAATCATCCCTGGCAGATGCCCTAAACCCTCCCTTCTTCCAGCCCAGGTTATCAGCAATTCTAAGATGCTTACTTTTTTTGTAAAGATAAACAGTTTCTTAAATCTAAGGTTTGCACAAATTGAACTTCTGCCTTAACTTTTTTCAGGCTAGTCCCTATGTCAAGTGGAGAAAGGTGTATCTGGGTGTACTCAGTCTCCATGTCTTTCACTGGAACTCTCAGTGCTCACCTGCAACATTTTCTTCTCTTGCTCTGTTTGTCTACAGAAGTCAGAGAAAACTTCTTCAGAACTCATTTAGTGGTGTTTATTATTAGACAGCTATTGACAGACAAAAGCGCTCACGTGAAATAGCAGACTTCATACAAAATGGTGAAAAATAACAAGTGGAACAACTAAATTACAAAAGGAAAAAACAAAAATGCTCACACACTATAGGAAAGAAATGAAAACAAGAAATGTTTTGTTTTCTTCATTTTTTTAAAAAGCAAAGCTGATGCAACAGATCATGCTTTAGTGCACTTTGCTCAGTGCCAGATCTACGAAAAGTAAAAATGGATTCATGTAAATTTTCAGCCTCCAGGTTCCCACTCCTGGGGTACTACACTCACCAATGATTAGTTCAGAAGCTTGGCAGACAGTAGAGCTTTGCCTGCAACTGTGCCAATGGGAATTACTCAAGCATAGAGACTAATCTCAGATAAAGCAGCTGTGAGGAAAAGTCACAGACAGAAGGCCTTTTAGGGACATACAGCTGAATTCTTAGTTCTTGTCACTTAGCTAGCACATCACAACATGAGTAAAGAACATATATATATATATATATATGTATATAGACCATGATAATGGTGTTGGGTTTTTTTTATCCTTGAAAAAAAAGCCTAAGTTGTATTTCTAAGCAACATACTGTCATCACAGAAGACTATTTTTAGGTTATACCTTCAGTAGTGGAAATCTGTATTTTCTCTAGAGCTATGACAATAATTTCTGTTCATAATTTGGCCTCTTTTTTTAAAAGGTTATACTCAAATAGCCAAAATAATATAAGCATTACACATGAGGTGTTTCCTAGCAGAGAGTAAACAGAGTTCAAGCTGATTTTGGTGCATTCACTCCATCTGGAAAATGTTTCCTCGAGCAGTTCCTACGAGAAAGAGATTGACAGAGTCAGAACTCAGCATGAGATGGAAATTTTTGAATTCTCTTGCGTTCTGGAGAGCATGTAGGTTAATCACCATCTCAAGACGTTGTGCAGGTAGCACAGCCAGACTGTGAAGCACAGAGATCAGAGGTGACTTCACCCCATGTGAGCTGAATGTAAAGGACAGCAATAACATCTGAAAATTTAAGTTAAAGTGCCCAGCTATAGTATGCATTGCTACAGTTCTAAGGAGGAAGGGAAGTTAGAGAAATTGATAGAGCTATTAACTTTTGTCTCTTCATGTGTTTTCAAAGACCATATGCTCTCATGCAGTTAAAAACAGCTTCCTAACAGCGCTGATATCAAGGTGACTTTGATTCCAGTTGCCCCAGTCCTCTGTGGTTCCTTTCTGCGGTGCTTTAAACCAATAGGGATCTGTGACATTATTTATTAGAGAAACCGCTGTTCTTTGGATTCTTCAGATCTTTGGGAAGATAGTTCAAAGCTGTCAATCCCTTTAAGGGAGAAATTTAGAAAGGTAAAAAGAAAAAACAACATACTCAGGGAGTGATAGGAAGAAAGTAGAGGCAGGATTATTCCTTGAATCATACAAGGCATGGATAATTTAGCACACCAGCTATTTCCTGCAGAATCAGACAAGTAATTAGGTACATATCCATGTGTAATTTTGAGATGTAGGAATCCACTCACTGCTTCTTTGTGACTTCTAAAACCACCATGAAATCTTCTCATGCTTGTTGACAGTGCTTCTTCCCCAGTTCAGAGGCCATTGCACTATCTATGGCTATAGATCGTGCCATTCAATCAATAAAGAAGCCTTTGCATGCAGTTTCCTTAACTCTGGCACCTGTTAAGTAGGGCTGCAGTGCTTACTGGAATATCCTATTCCCATAATTGTCTGTGCTCACTTAAACTATTTCACGTGATTCCTTTAACTTTTAGCAAATATCTTCACCAAGGCATAATGAAACAGTGTATTTTCATAAAGTTCAGAAGAGCAGTGTGAGATGTCTAGATACAGTAATCAGTAAATATGTCTTTTCTCTGCAGTAATATTCAGCACTTGAGGAGGTGAATGGAATGCTTTAACATAAAAATAGAAACTGTTATTTTTCAAAGCATGACATTTTCGCTTTTGCTTACTGTCCAAATACTTCTCTCTGATAAGTGCCAGCGGCCTAAGCACTCTACCTCATAACTTTTTAATACTTTCCTTGGTATCATGCAACACCTAATGACTGAGAGTAATTTTTAAAGAGTGGCTTCATAAACAGTTTCATTTGATGAAAGGAAAGAGGGATAGCATTCCTTGTTTCTACCTAAAATGATTAGGATCAAAACTAATTTTCAGCATTCATAATGCTCATAATTCAATATATACAGGCTATTTTTGGATTAATAAAATTTAAAAATGCTAATAGAAGATAATTGTGGCTTTGCCAGAGTATTATTATGCCTAAGATGCTCCAGTTCTGTTTCTTCATAGCATGCTGAGAACCTACTGGCATGCCTTGCTCTTTTGCATAAGCATAAAGCTTAGCCTACAGCATTTTATTTCCTTTTGCCATTATCAACAAGAGTGTAGCTATAAATATTAACTTTCATGAAATACATTTGTTGCAGAAACATAACTGAGAAACTTCCCTGTCATCTTATGTTATATTATTACTTGCTCTCTACACGAGATGTTCTTCTGCCTGTGCGACTGTTTTTGTTTGGGGAGACACTTAGGTCCTCATAGAGTCTGACAGAAAGGTGATCAGAAATAGAAGGGGGGTGCATATTAAAGAATTTCAAGATAGTCAGAGGCCAAGACCAAAATATTTTCTCTCTTTTTAGAAACAGGCTTGTTTTATTCTGCATATGCAATGAAGCTACTGTGGTAAGTGCAGGGATGATGAATGTTAAATTACAGATAGCAGCTTCAAGCTATCTATTAAATATCACTCAGTTTGTATAAACCTCTTCAAAGGTTTCAAAAGAACATAGCTATAGGATCTTCAATTATCTTGCTCAGGAAGACTTTCTCTCTTTTCCATACAAAGTGCCTGGTTAAGCAAATTTAAGGCAACAGTGACAAGTTAAATATCATATAACTTGTCACAGCTGTGTTGTCTTATACAAGCTCATCAAGGAGAGAATCACTTCAGTGTCTCTGACAGACCAAGGTGTATCTTCAGAGCATTGTGAGTGCACAATGCAGCAGAGCAAAGACAGCAGTGTTTGGGCAGCACTTCCTGTGCCAAACCAGTCAGGTGCTCACCAGTTTGTGCACTTGCATGCAAACAGTATCTTCCTGGAGCATTTTAGGGGCAGCATGGCATGGCATGGCAGAGCAGAGCACAGCATAGCCCCAGCTCAGGACCTCAACAGCAGCCAAAAGCCTGGATGGACAGATTGCTGAACCTGAAGGCTTCAGCAAGAGAAGCCAGGGACTGCAATACTCTTGAGGGCAGAAATTTGTCAGAAAGGCAGTCTTTTGGCACAAGGTTTTTAACCTAAAGCTTGGTTAAAAAAAAGCTCTTCAGCCCCATCCTGGCCCAAGTAGCTCCCAAGGAAATGGGTGAGTGCATAGCAGTCAGGTATTGACAGGTTTTTGGCAGGCAGGATTTATTCAGAGCCTTCTTGACTTTCTGTCAGGACTTTGGTAACTTTGAAATGTGGTTTCTTAAATATTTGATTTTGAGGAATCTACATTCTCCAACAGATGATTTTTCAGCTTAAGAATTTCTGTCAGGTTCTGACAAACTTTCCTGTACTTGGCATATTTGACCTTTCAGCAGCTCTCCTACTAGTTCTGACACATATGGCTCAACTCAGTGCCATGACGTGCTTCGTTTTTACTAGCAAGAAATTTGTTCCTTTATAGTGAGAGATGGTAACGTTGCATTTAAAATCACAGTCTGCTCTAACTCACAGCGTAGCTCTGTTCAATTTAAGTGTACATCATTTAATTTTCACCATTACTCACCAGGAGTGGATTGGGACATCAATCCCAATTATTGTATTTTCTCAGATGGCAAAACCCAGGCAGACATATTTTCTTGTGAAATATAAATATTATCTGCAAATATTCATCTTGTTTTTTAATGTGGTTTGAAAAAACAGCAGCGACAACTTGGCATTGAAATAAATTTAATTTTGTTTCTAATTAAGCAGAAATGAGTGCAGAAATTGAATAAAAGCAAGCAGTAACTGGGGGATTGAGTCTGTTACCTTTTTCTATCTTACTATAATCATGTTATATAGAGAGGCTTTCATGACCTTTAGAGCCACTTGAGAATCTAACAAACAGCATCAGGTCCCACTCTGTCAGCAGCAAAGATTTTTATCAATGTAGTACTGTTACTGCCAGTAAGATTTTGTGCCTTTATATGTCATTTTAGTTTAATCTAGAATTTTAAAATGTTCTAACATTTATTTTTATACCATACATTGAGCTGTTGCTTAGTGAAGTAACTGCAACATTCAATATATATATAGTGCATGGACTTATGCCACTAACCTCATCTTGTTTCCATGGTTTTCTCTTGTTCTCCACACATCTAGTCTGTTTTTAAATCGGGTGTTATACATATCTTTGGGAGGAGGAATTATCAGGCAATCACAAACAGAAACAGAGAGAGCTGGGGCCTTAACATTATATTGCTACCTGTTCAATCTGGAATAATTATCTAAAAGACTGGGAATCTGGATGCTAGGAGTCTATTTACGCTTCTGTCACCAAAGCGTTCTATGAACTGAGGCAAATCACTTTACCTCATTAAAAAATGGCATAGTAAAATTTATCTCAAAAGGCTTTTGCAGAGCCACCAGCAAAACCCTATTTCTTCATGCGTATTTCTGGTGAATTATTTTCGTCTCTTGTAGAAATTGTTCTTTGAAAATAGTTGGTTTTCATTTGTTTGTTAACAGCAAAATCAAAATGCCTTTTACTGCCAAAAAGTTGGCTTGAAACTGAAAAAAATCCTTATTTCCCAGTAAAAAGGAACTTCTACGGAAAAATAGGTATTGAATAAACCATTTTCTGCTAGGGAAAAGATGCTTTGAAGGAAATTTTTTTGTCAGTTCTGGTACTGTATGTCTGAGATATCTTACCACAACAGGCAGCCTAAAATGAAATGTGGGCAGGTGGGAGATGGGATAAATTATGCTAAAGGTAAATTAGAGTGCTATTGTGCTATTCTTCAACGCTTAGGGAAAGAAAAGTTTTAATGGTCCAACTGATGTCTAAGATTCTCTCTACTCACTTGCAAATTTGTCATAATATTTACGTCTGGCTTACAGAAGCATGAAAACCACCAATGAATATTTGTAGACATTGTATAATAAACGTTCGGATAGTCAATTTACACTTGGGCAAACAATTTTCAAATATCAAAAATGCAGAAAATATGACCAAAAAATCTGCGAAAATAAACAATCAATTGATCAGGCGTTGTCATGTTTCTCATATTTTAAATTACTACAAAAAATGAAAGAGGTTTAAGGGGAAGAATTTTCCTACGTTTCTGTGTCTGTGCCTGTAATCCTGGCCTACGCTGTTGGGACAGATATCAGTGCATGACATCTAGTGGTAGATAAAAGAGATCCATCCGTCTGTGCTATCAAGGAAAGGTTCTTAAATTACTGCAGCCACATGTACCCAGCAAAAAGGAAAATTATTCCTATCTAAAACTGGACGATCATGTAAGAAAAATTTATTATTCAAGCATCCCTGGACAATACATCCAGACTGCACTGGAGAATCCGTCTCAAGATGTTGTTCAGTGTTCTCAGCTGAGGGAAATGTTTTAGCTTTCTGAATTCCCTTCACTATGTTTTTCTGTTTCTCCCTCCCTTTCACTTCCCTTTTCCCTCCTGGCTAACAAACACAGCTCCTAAAAATGGTTTGATGTGTCTTTTAAGAACTACTTTTTCTGAGAAATTGATGCTTTACTAAGAAATATTTTTCCAGAGGTTTTTGTAATTTTTCTAAAAATAAGAAGACTTCCCTAATTGAGGAA
This sequence comes from Pachycephala philippinensis, assembly GCA_013397055.1. Lineage (NCBI taxonomy): Eukaryota > Metazoa > Chordata > Aves > Passeriformes > Pachycephala > Pachycephala philippinensis. Next base: position 826,919 of record VWZT01009797.1, read on the forward strand.
AAACCATAACCAACAACAATAACAAAATCCCAGCCATAACTACAACAACAGAAGCCGAAAAACTCCAACCCCAAAGTGAAACTTTTTTCTCAAGCCTGCAGCAAGACACTGCAAGTTCAAAGTGGGGAAGATGGAATAGTGTTTTATTTGGACAAAACAAATATATGCTCATAAAGCACCAGGTTATCGTATTTCTATTGAGGTTCCAGATGAGTTAGCCTGAAAACAGAAGGTTAAATGGAAACTCTCAGCCCAAAATAGTAAAATCAGCAATAGAGTTGACAGCTGAAAACAGGATTTTTGCTAAATAAATTCCTGAGCAACTATAACTGGATAGTGTTCATCATGCCATTCTAAGTCAGCAAGTATACCTGTCTCCCATGTATTTCTCTAAGATAAAGTGCATCTAAGTTCTTTCAAAGTTAATATATTTGGAAAACAATATGTCAGCCACTGTGTGGGAATTATGTGGGTTTTTTAATTTGGGCATTTTCATGCTAATCCTGATTTAATCTGACATATTAAACAACCATAAAACGGAAAATATTTGCAATAGAATGTCCAGCCTTGGAGATGTACTGGCTGCTTTCCACCAAGAGCAGTGAAGCCCAGAGCATGGAAGGTTTAGCAGGTACAAAAGCCTTGTGGCATTGCAGCCCTGTGTATGAACAAGCAGGGAAAAACCAGGGCTGAGCTGGGCTGATAGAGGGAGGCAGCTGAGACTCAGCTGTTATTCAGACAAACGTCTACATAAATAGGCATGGGCATGAATCTGAATTATCATTCTGAACTCTACCTCCTGGACCATATAGCAGTAATAACCATTAACCTTTTCTAAGGTCTGAATACAAAGATCATCCATTTAACATAATGGCAAAGACATCACAGGGACAGAATACAGCACGTAAAGAACAGAAATGAACTGTGAAAGGACAGTGCAGAGAGGAATTTCTACTCAGCCTCCTTCAGTAACAATGACCTTTGCAGAGTCCTCAGTTTTACTGAGAGTTCATACAGCTGCTAAAGAAATGTTCAGGAATATTTATATAATAAATATATAATCTGAAAGAATAATATAGCATGAGTTACTTTTGGTAAATAGTAATGTCTAATTAAGCTGCAATCAGTGAGTCTTTTGAATCACGCTTTTTCTAGTACCTCTGCAAGACAGCACTAGAAACTCCTTGTGATGATCTATTTAGAAAGGGGCAAATATGATAAAAATAGTAGAAAGATGACCTTTTGTACAGAGCCACTGTTGGAATTGCTGCTGTTACCCATTTAAAGGATGGGGAATTGCAGCAAGACTGGGTAAGGAACAAACTGGTAACTAGATATAAAATAGGCCAGAAAAGGCTTGTTCCTGTAGTTCCTCCCAGTTTTCCTTCCTTGATCCACTGCCTCACACACAAACACATACAGACACAAACACACACACACACACACACACACAAACACACACACACACAAACACACACACACACACACACATTTGCATGCTTTCTCTCTCTCTCTCTCTCTCTCTCTCTCTCCCTCTCCCTCTCTCTCTGTCTCCACGGTAACAGCAGCTCTGGGATATTGCTGCTGCTACTGCATGTTTTGGATGTTTCCTTTGCCCAGGGAACCACTCACCCAGCCCTGCTGGGGCTTGGATGCTACAGCATCACCCACCAGCAGCTCTCCCTGTATATGAAGAGCCAACAGCTGTTAGACACCCTGGGCTGCAGTGCCACGTGTACTTTATTTCTTTTGCCTGTGGGTGGTTTATGATGACAGGTGCTGAGGACAAGGACAGGAGCTTTCTGATATTTGTGTGTTAGGCAGAGGGATTAAATGCATGTGGGTTCATTCGTTCAGGGAGCAACCAGCTCAAGACAAAAAGTGCACCATATAATGAGTCCCTAGAAGCAGGAGTGTCCTGTTTTTGAAACTGGGAGAAGAGGTACATTGATGCTGAAGATGACATGGTTTGCAGTGTCTCCAGGCAGTAGTCATACTACTTACTGCAACAATCTACAAATCCCCAAAGATACACAAGTCAGCTCTGATGCACCTTGAAAGTCAAGTGTACAGAGACAGAATCTTTCCCACTTTAGGCTTTCAATAGAGGAAGGAGCTAAACATGTGCAGAGGAAATAAAAGTCCTCTGTCTCACCAAATCTCATGGAAACTGATGAGAACTCTTTTGACTACCTGCTGGTAAATACCTTTCTGAGTTGGGAAGTGAAAGCCTGCTGATAAGTATTTATTAAAGATCATGGTTAAAGACCATCACAGAAGATATATGAAGAAAGAAACCCATTGAATTCCATATTTTTTGATAACTCTTAGCACAAGTGTGTACCTGATGCAGGTCAATAATTTTTGTGCCAGGAATTTCTCTCACAAAGTGAGATTTTGCTCAGTGGTGGTGTATTACCTATTATGTTATGTTGTCTAAACAAGCTTATGTAATTAGCATTGGTTCGATACAGTTCTATTACCTTTAATTAAAAATTCCTTTTTTTCTTCTTAATGTTTTACCTTCTGATGAGGAGAGAAATCAGAACTGTTGCACAATGGAAAGCTGGCAATGCATCTGGAAATAGGAAAGCTTTGATTCTGTTTACTAAGAGGGTAACTTTAGGAAGCAGAACAAGAACACTAAATCTCGAACACTGGATTTAAGAACTTAAGTAATGCTAGCTGGAATTCCAAATTCTGTGTTTATGACATAATAATAGCAATAATAATAACATTTTTCATTCATAACTTCTGTGTAACATTTTGTCCTACAGCTATGTATCCACAGTCATCACTGAAATAAATTTAGCTCTGCGATAGATGTTGGCAAACAAACAGATCAGGGAAAATCAGCATGCAGCCCAGCAAGAGAAACAAAGACAAATTTTGGTCAAGGACTCAGGGACAAATCCTGCTGACAGTGAAACTGCCATAGGCTATTTAATGTCCACGCAGCATAGAAAGACCAATGTGTAGTAAATGCCATGGCATTCCATTTATTTGCTCCTTGTATACTGTTTAAATGCTTACCATGAAACATTATCTTTCCAACAGCGTTCTTCATTCACCATTCTAGTGCAGAGATTTTTTTTTGTTTGCATGTCAATTGTCCACGTCATTCTTTTACTTGTTTCTTTCACGTACAACTTTAGATCTTTTTATCTGTTTTCTTATAGAAGGTGTCCAGTTAGTCAGCAAAGGTCACTAACTAGCCTATCCACTACCTCTATTCCCCTATTTCTACTGTGACACCTATTATTGAAAACAAGTTAGGAAGCTTTTCTCTTGTGCCTAAAGAGCTAGGTTAATATTTCATACACATGCTCAAAATAAGATTTGTCTCAAAATCTTCAAAGGAAAGCTGTTCATGTAACCATGTGTTTCTGTTAGTGTTAAATCTCTCTTACATGTTTTGTCCACTTATTCTCATTACACTCTTGACTTGCATGTTATAATTAGTGTTAAATAATCTTCCTGAGTTAAGTGATGTCCTTTGATAAGTTTATAATTCTATTAAGCCTCAATCCTAATGAAAGTATTAGCATGTAAATACATTTTTAAATTCATCATCAGAGTATTCAGTGTATGGATAGTGATAGATTTTTGTTCCACTTTTTTCTTTAACTACTTTTTTTAAACTTAGAACTTTTTTATTTTGTGAATGAGATCACTAGAGAAGTATCTCTCTCAAGCTTAAATGCCACATAACAAAAGCAGCTGAGATTTGAATAAGTAAATTCAAACAGAAAACAGAGAACAAGAGAGACAGACTTCACTGATGTATGTGTGCCCACTGGGGAGTGGTTGGACTGTGAACAGGAATGTAGTGAGCCTGGGTTGTGGCATGAAATAAAGAAGTAAAATCTAAAAGGAAAAAAAGGAAAGACCAAAAAAAAAAAAAAAACCACGAACCCCTGAAGCCATTGCATTTGACTTTCTAATAATGTCAGTCTCAGAGGAGAGAAGAGATGGAAATGAGAAAGGGTGTACTTGCAATGCAGTCATTCTTGCTGTCATTGCCTTTATGGCTTTTCAGCAGGCCACAAAAGGCCAATCCACTAGAATATGAATGAGATCCAGTCATGGCCCCACGAAGTAAGTAGGAGGCATGAAACCTCCCTGTTTGGTTCCTAATAGCTTTTTCTGGCTCAGTAATCTCTCACTATAAAGGGAAAACAAGACAAGACAAACAAAAAATGATCCTCACGCCCCATATCCTGTCTGTGCTTGCTTTTCTTTGATTATTGTTCTGAAGGGCTCCAGAGAACTGGAAGATTTAATAGTCAACAGGGATTTGGTGAAGTAAACCCCTCTGAGAGGGAGTTTTATTCCCATCAACTAGTCTTCTGTATTAAATATGAAATATTGTTATTATTGTTACGTGTGGAAAGATCTGACAGATAGGCATGGGGAATAAAAACATTAAAGTAACAAACAATTTCAACAAGTGATGTTTTCCACTAATTATGTATCTGAAATTCCTTAGGAGAAAAGAGGTGCACTAGGAGGAGGTATTTTAGTTGACACCACCCTCATATTGAAGCCATATCCACTCTCCCTTTCTTATCAATTAAAGACAGCTTGCAGTGAATTCAGCTGTGATCTTTGATCTAATGTGACACATTACCAAACCCATATTTAAGATTTTTCTGCCTCTCTCAGGAGCTGCACAGGGTTCAGAAATAGTAAAGTATAAGAGGAAATTTCAGCTGGTGGAGGAGAGCCTTGTGTTACTTGGCAGACCCCTGTTCAGAGTACCTCAGGAAAACTCACCCTGGAACCAGCAGAGTAGCCACATGCTGGAATAATCCTACTTATGAAAACGATGCCTTTATGACGGAGTTAGAGAAAGATCTTCCTGTTTGAATGTGTGTTGTACCATATAGATGTGTCTGTTCAGTTGAAGGTAGCTCAGGGACACGTATGGGATCCGTGGTGTGGTGTGGTGTGGTGTGGTGTGGTGTGGTGTG
>VWZT01009797.1:831930-865578 GCA_013397055.1 Pachycephala philippinensis
TGTGGTGTGGTGTGGTGTGGTGTGTGGTGTGGTGTGGTGTGTGGTGTGGAGGTACACAGTATACTTTGCAGATAACCAGGGATCCTCTGCAGGCAGCGCTAAGTCAGGAAGCATGGAATTGAGCTTTGCTGCAGCCCATATGCTCTTGTTGACAATAAGATCAGTTGTATACTAATTGTAACTTTAGCTAATTCATTCTGTCACATAAGTACCCAAATATTACTAGTCCCATTAAGGTCAAGGGCAAATGTGGACAACAAGGTTAGGTAATTTGGACCAAGGCCATTTCAGAATGTTAGAGCAATGTTTATGACACAAAATACTTTGCTAGATCATGTGATCTTTTAGTCTCTGGTGCTGACAGCCTTATGAACTAACAGGAAGCAGAAGTGGCAGAGCTGCAGACTAGACTGAATTGAGTGTACATACAAAAAACAACCACTCTTTCAGATATGTATGATTTAAACATTGCATATACTTCAATGATATTTATTTCATTACACAAAAACCTTTGTGACTGTTGCAAAAGGCAGAAATATTCCTTGACATAGGACTTTAGCTAATATTACTGTCAGAAATGAAGTTAGGATTTTTTCTTACTACATTTTACTTTGTATCTCTAAATTATTTGAGAGAAGATAGTTGAATAAAATATTTTGGGGGATTTGTTTACCTTGATTAATCAAGGAGATAGTGGTGTTAGAAAAAATGAATCTTTGGCAATGTACACTACCCTTGGGTTTTTGGATTATACATTTGGACAAGGAGGATTAAATTGTTTGACAAAATGTTTTCCTTGGACAATGTGAATTCGATTAAGGTGATTCCTGAAGGATGAGAGCCAAATCAGTTTAACTTACTTCTAGAGAAATTAAACTAGGAAGATTGATCTATATTTTAATAAAAAGCATTCTGCAGTGCTATTATGTTCACAGCTGAAACAAAGAGGACTTGCTACTATCTACATGGCACAATCACAGGCTACAAGAATATGACTTTTTCATGTAAAACATGAGTCTTTATTTCAGCCTAAACCTTGCACTGTATCTATTCATTGCTTTAAATATGCAAATAAAATCTTTTTCATCTAATTCTGACTGATCCAGTTTTTAGCAGGAAAAGAAGCAGCATAGTAATTTTTCCTGATGCACTCAGTGCAAGGCAGAGCTGGGAACAGAAGCTACTTATTCGCTCTTTCAGCAATAATTGCTTCACCAACAGCATTGAAAACCATAATCTGATTCTTAAGTCATCTTTAATGAGGTTGTATATATGTATCACCGTGTTCTAGCAAAACATGCTTTGAACCACTGACTTTGCTTGTCACTACCACCATCTGTTTATACTTGATTTTTTGTTTTTCTTCTTGTTTCATCCCCTCATTTCTGATATAAATTAGATTACTATAACTTTCCTTCCTTCTTTCCTTCCTTCCTTCCTTCCTTCCTTCCTTCCTTCCTTCCTTCCTTCCTGGCTGAGTCCCCTTGTTCCTGTGAAGTGGATCGATCCTGAATGATGCTCCTGGTTCATGGAGTACTCCACTGCAAAGTANTCCAAGATAAAGCTATCCATATTGTAGGAAAGAATTACAAGAGCATTTTTTTGTCCAGAGTTTAGTTTCTCCAATGCATCACTTTAATCTCTTATCACCTTTACTTATGTTTCAAGGAACTAAACATGTAAAGGCTAAAAAAGAAGCAATAAAATTTTAAATTATTCTTATTCTAAGTCCATATCTCCCACCCACACCTGTCCTACTTCAACATCTGCCCTCCAGCACCATCAGGGCAAGCCTGAGTCATTGAAAAACTGTAGTAGTATGACAACTACAGATAGAAACTTTTAAGTTACTTGATTTAGCCCCTAGCAATCTTTCCAAGATTAAAAGAAGTGACTTCCTCTGTTGCGTGATGCCATCAAAAAGTTTCACATACAGCTTTAATCAACAGGATGCCCACTTTGCAGCACTAACATCTCACACCTGAACCTTTTTAATTTTCTGTTCTTGAGTTGCCATGGAGAACTTTTTGTCTTGCTGAATTGTGCAATTTGCAAGATAGTGCATGTCCCTTCATGTTCCTCCAACATATAGAAATGCAGGCAACTTAAAGGTACATACAAAGCTGTTCTAGTTTCAGCCAGGACAGGGTTCATTTTTACAGCAGCCAGGAAGGCAGCCTGGCCAGACCCTAATGTTATTCAAAACTTTTTCTGAACCGGGAAAGAGAAAACATTTACTTTGAAGCAAAGTAATCTGGATTTATAGCATCTTCACATGGTTCAAATGCAGAAGTCATAATACATGAACACACACATCATGTGTATGTGCATGTATAAACACAATATGAAGAATGTATGAACATGGCACACTTTATGATGAGGCGGAGAAAAATATTTGAAATATTATGTTCATAAAAGAAGCTGAGTTCCAACATAGAAAAGTTCAACTCTTCAGTTTGATAGAAATGCTAAATACGGGCAAGTTTGAGATAAACCTACACTTTATACCTAATCAGTTTTAATTTGACATTAGAGGTACAAATCCTGAGTTGCAATGAAGGGAAAGAACTGCTGAGTGAATATTTCTCAGGAAATCTACTAAATTAAGTAATATTTGGTTTCATTTTTTAATAATAATAATTTGTTACTGAGAAGTTTTTGGATGGGGTCTAGAAAAACATGTACAATGAAACTACGAGCTTTGAGTTTTTGATAACTCCTTTCATCTGACAATTTCCCTCTGTAATGTAATACTGGAGATTCATAATTCATTATTCACTTGTTCCAAGTATCCAAAATTAAGATACATAACCCAAGTAACCAAGTACATCTGAAGTGCTGCATGCTACATTGCTTAATGTGCATTCAGCAAAGTATTTCACAGCTTTTGATTAACAACTCTCAGTCAACTTATTGATTACATACAAATATATAAGAAATAGGTGCTAAACAAGGCTGCTTTTCAAACAATTTATTTATCAAAACAGGGGTGTTACAGTCATAACATTATTCATTAAGAGTAGCTTGAATAATTGACCTGAAATGCATTATTTAACAGGAATAAATATTTAAAACCAATATATCTAATCAAAGGTGATTTAAGCACTGCTTGTCACCAAAGAATCCATTGACAATTGTCCTTTGCTGTTGAATCAATCAACGTAATGAACAACTGTTGAAGCAAAAGGAACCATCATTTATCATTAGAACAACATACTGTATGTGTGAGAATGTTAAATTCATCCTAGAGACATCTCAGTTTTATTAAACCAGTGCATTAAATACAACGGAGAAATAGTTGTAGCAATCGAAAGAAAAATTACTTAAACGTTATTAAAACAATGAATAGTCACAGAAAAATTACAAGATTGACAAATATCTACTCACATCAGGCACCTTTTACCTCCCGTTTCTTTTAGGCAATGAAGAAAGTGGAGAAACTAGAGAAATAAAACAGAGAAGATGAAAAATTGTTTGAAAAAACCAGTAAGTAACAAAGGATAGAAACCCAAGATTTAAGTCTGTCTTTCAGTGCATTTTAGTTAGTCTCTGGCCAGTTTTATATGCTGTGAGGAAGATAAATATCCAAACCCCACAAATTTATAGATTTTGGGTCAAAAAAATTGACCTTCTAGTTTGAGTATTGAAAAAACAAAAAAAGATGAAATTTATTTTGGCCATCTCCATTATATAACCTATACATATGTAAGGTACATGCAATACAGGTCACAATGGACCTATGTATAGTCCCTACAGATGTCTGTGTTGGTGTGTGTGTGGTGTATGTGAAAGACATAACGTCATGATTATTAAAACCCAGTCCAACAGGGGTAAAGGCATGCAATGGCGTTTCTGTGGAGTTTAAAATTAGAATACCAAATAAGGTGCTTGTTTCTGGGATTTTTGCAGTTTTGGGTTTTTTTTTTTTCTTAAGAGGTTATGTCTTGGTTTACTGTAAAGATAGAATGGAAGTAAAGAAAGAAAGTAAAACTCCACAAAGTTTTGTTGTTCAAAGTTATCTTTTTTTATCTTTTTCTTTTTTTTTTTAGCCAAACCTGAATGAGCATAGCAAATATGTATTGTATTAGTGATTTTCCTCTGAGAGCCATGAGTGGTGGCTATGAGCTATGAGATTGCAACTAGGATGAAATAAATGAAGTTGTATTGATGATATTGTTGAATCATGGTGTGAAGCATTAGCCAATTCTCTACTCAGCAAGTCAGAGAAGGAAATACAATGTTATGGTAGATGAGTTTTTAGATATCATATGAAAATCTCTCTAGAGTGTCTGATTCATTTGCCTTGCTTATACGCTCAGGATTATGTTGTTCACTTAATTTAGAGTCAGACAGAAATTTCCTTCTTGATTAGACTGATAAATTTCTAATGCTCGTTTTGCTTTCACTTTCCAACCTTTCTGTAAAATATACAGCACACTTCTCATGTTTATTTGGATATCATCTCTTGAGAACACCTTGGGCTTTTTTTTTCTGCTGATTTTCCCTCAAAACTTACTAAGAATACAAAAGCACAAGCCTCTGAGTCATAAGAAATATAACCAATATTGTAATAAATGAAAGAAATAACCTGTTGGTGTGACTTTTTTGGTAATGTTTGTTTCTTAACATAACACCAACCAAATATAGGTAATAATGTCACAGGTGTTCCAGGTGTTTATTTCAATTTTTGTCTAGTGCAAACCTAGCTTGATTAAAAAATTTAGACTTAATAAATTGGACTACATACACTAAGTGATCATTTATGGTGAAACTAAGTGATCTAATGTTTCCTTCTGGACCTAAGTGCATCAAGAATGCAGAAGTTTATATGCTGCTTGAATGAGGGAAGAACAGCTCATTTCTTTTTCACACAGAAGCAGGGTCTGGCTCGTAAATAAATATCAGACATGAGACCTATTCTTTAAGCATCTAAGGTATTTGGTTTTTTGCTACCTAAATTTGAAATAACTTGTCTACTTATATCATCAAGAAGTTTACGTCTTTATTTGTTTATCAAGACTTTCAGCTTCATTTCCCTCCCTTTTTCAAGGCTTATTCTGCTAAAAGTGCATCTCATTTCATGCAGGAAAATTTAGAAACCTGTCCTCAAGAGAAAGCTTTTTTTCTACATGAACCAAGACAGAACCTACTCTTCTGGTAGGTTTTATTACACTAAACTGCCTTGAAGGATCATCAGAGGGAAATACTCAGCCAATCCAGCTTTACACACTTAACTCAGTGGGCTACAGTGTTTGACTTGAGTCAGCACACGTGAACATTTGCTTGCATTGCTTCCAGCTGAGGATGTACAATGCAGCACCTGATATTTGATAAGTTCTCAGCGGTAGACATTTCATTATTGCAAAAACTATGTGTGTGGTATAGATGTACAGAATTCCAAGAATACGTAAAAAAAGGAAAAAATCAGTTTCCTTTTGATAATCTAGATGCTAAAACCTTTTCTTGTGAATTTCCTGGCAGAAATCAGCTAAGTCCCCAACAAACTCTCTAGTCCCACTCTAAATTTTAAGTCTAAAAAGGGCATTATTTTTAAGAAAGAGTGTGCTTCAGTGATGCTTTCATACATTTCACAAGTCAAATAGGTATCAAAACTACTGTGATCCTTTTGTCCTTGGCAATTATCAGAACATTTATCTGCAAGATTTGATTATTTTCATTATTTCTGCACAAATTTGTCTACATGACTGAATTCTGTGTGGGAGAGACTTCCTTAGAGGATACATGAAAGAGTCTGATCTAGTAGACCCCTTCAGTACTGTGCCAATATAGCACTTGCAGTAAATTCTTGCAAACAAGGTGTAGAAGCCATCCTAGAGAATCGATAGATCTCTGTTTTCACTCCCTTTCTGTTATGTAACCTTGTTCATTAAGGTAGGCCTTGAAAAGGAGCAAAACTGAACATTAGAGGCTAGAGAAGTAGTGTTCCCATAACATATTCTCTCTCTGATCTTCAAACTCTGCACGCTGAAGTCCCTTTCTACAGATCACTGTATGCAAAAGAAAGCCCTTTTATTCATTTAATCTATTTTATAAAGATATCTATTTAATAAAGATGTTTTAATGCTGTCATACATTACTGAAATAATTCATTTTTTCAAAAGCGATTCTTCGTATGAAAATAACATTTCTGTAATATACAAGTATTAGATAATTTACACCGAAGAGCATTGCAATGTAAATTGTATCAATGATAAATTTAATTATCAGAATGACTGATCTCAGTCTAATTCTTTCTGATTCCTGATCTTTACTTTTAATAACCTGAGGTATAATTTCAATACAAATTTGAGTCTGTTTTTGATATGGTGATTAGTTAGAAACCCTCCCTCCGTCAATCTACATTTCTATATCTGTAGTTGTATTTCTAGCAGATATTACTATCGTTAACTAAAATGAAGGAACAATTGATTTCTTCAAGATCACATTCACAGTTCTACATGTTTCTAGCATTTAAGAGTATTTGAAAAATACCATTACAAAAAATTTAGTTTTCCTTGGTATCCAATCTGTAGAACCTCACAGGCTTTTGATTTCAGATCAGCTTATAATGTAAACCCAGTTTTGATCTAAGTCTATAAGCAGCAACTTAAATTTTTCACTTCTGGTGCTCCTAGTCCACTATGAGGTTTCTGTTGTGGTTGGTAGCTGGTCTTGGGGCAGGCTTAGAACAACTTCATCAATATAATTTTTTAAATTTTTTTTTAATAAGAAGGACCAAAAATTAATTTGCTGACCAAAGAAAATAGATAATTAAGGATTTTAGGTGCTTTCTCTTATTTGTATGGGCATATAATTATAATGAGCATTGCCACTTATTCAGCTGAATAATTAGAGATTCCCCAGAGAAACTTAATAGTCTTGATGGCTTTGTTCTTCAAAGATAAGCCACAAAGTAAGGGAATAAAGTGTTGCCATGCCCTTTGTGTGAGGAACACAAGGAGTTGCAAAAAGCCAAGAGAACATGTATACATTTTGTAAGTCATTAGGTGGAATTTTCTGTCTCTAGCCAAAAGAAAAATGTCTTTCTACATATAGCCTTTGGAAACAAAATTTCAGTCAGAATATTCCTGGTCATAAGTATTTATAATCAATATCTTCTAAATCAACATGATTTATTTCCTTTTAAACAAACGCTGAAACAACAAATTCTTTTAACATGAAAAGCAAAGCTTTACCTGGGATAGAAAAGGTGTAAACAGAAAAGGTGTAAACAGTATGTTTACAGTCCTTACAAACTGAAAGAACCATTTATAAACTAAAACTTACATATTTTTTTTTAAACTATTAAATTAATCGGCCATAAATGGGAAAGAAATTTTGTCAAGAGTGTACTTATTCTCAAAAACAGTAACAAATGTAGGTGCTGCTTTTCTATAATTGGAAGAGATATTTTAAGACCTAATTTAGGAAGCTGAAGTCTATAATCTTTGTCTCTTTTATTATTAATTATTCTCTATCAGTTTGGTGTATTGAGAAGTACTCCAAGGGAAGCAAATTTCAATGATGCAGAAGCATTTCACGTGACTCATAGCTATGGTTTGGTGGGCTAATAAATTTAGACAGCAAAACTGTGAAAAGATTCACCTGTTTATAGCTAGATGATGACATGTAATTAGGCTTAATATAGACAGATTTAATTCCTGTAGTGGATTTTTTTTCTTAAATTTAAAAGATTTTAGTAAAACAGTCTCAGTTCTGCTGAAGCGCAAAAGCACGTTGGTTCTTGCAGAGGTGACAGATCTTCTGTGACAGAAATGTCTGTCCACTGATGCTCTGGACTGCACTAAATCTTAAGATGAAAGATTTTGTCTGAAATGGAGTGCTGATGCATGCTTGATGCATGCCTGTTTAAAAAATGTATACACAAGCACACAGGTTTTAAATTATGATATTTTTTCCTTCAGTATTGAAAGATTTAAGTCATTACCATGGAAACTGTTTGCATCAGATTACTACTTTTCTCTCCAGCTATTTCAGTATCATTAAATCCTTGCTAATACTTTATTATTCACTATCTTTTAAACCCACATGAATTTCAGGATCTAATTTACTTAACAAATTGTGTCTGACAAAAGAGAAAAACTTATAGTACAATAAACAACGCTATTAATTACTCTGTGGAGCAGTGAGCCACTATGTTTGTCAGCAACGTTACGCCTTCAAAACAATGGCACCCAGTAATTAAGTATGAACATATTCTATTATTAGAGCATATATCCTTTTTCTTTCATTTATTTGTAATAGAGAATAATGAAGTTGAATTTATTATAGCTGTAGCCTTTATCCTGCTAAAACAAAGCACAAGGAAAAGAAAAAGGCATTCATCCTGGGAACACATAAGAAAAATTATGTCGCTATAGCAACCAAAATGTCATTTGTTATGCTTTACTCATTAAATCATTGGAGATTATTAAAAGATAAAAAAAGTCCTCTAAATTTAGAAGGTCATCAGTTACAAAGTATTTCTTTCTGAGAGACCAGGTGGTTACAATTTGAGGACTGTATCTTAAATCTCTTATTTACATGATCAACTCCTTTGTGTACAAATTTTCATTCATATTATGAAATCTTCCTGCTTAAGCAATTCCTACGGAGAAGATTTAAGGATCAAATTTCTATCTTGGAAATACCAATTTTAGTAAACTCTAGCCTAACTCAAATTGTCTTCAGCATCACACCAAAGTAACCAAGATAGGATGTTGACCTCTACGCAGAGAAAGCTGAAATCTGCTCTAAGTTTGGTACTTAGTGAAATTACATATGAGTGAACAGTTCCTTAACTAGTTTCTAAAGAAGTATATTCTTTATAGCCAGTATTCTATGGAATATACTTCTTTGAAAATAGAACATTTACTTTAGAACGAAGTTGGATTGTGCATTCTGGAATCCGGCTGTGCAGCTAAAGGAATCGGAAGGAGAAATCCATGGCAAGAAAAAGAGAAAAATCACCAAACTATTCAAATTTGCTTTTGAGAGCCATGAGTTGTTTTGGTTTTTGAGACCTGGTGAGATAAATATACCGGTTCTATTCTGCTCTAGCAGGAACCTGAGCAATGACAGAGTTCAAATGCAATGACATTGGACTGGCTTACATAATTCATAGCCATGTTATTCAGGATTGTGATCAGTAACAGTTCTCTTAATGCCTTTGCTATACTGCATATACACTTATGCAATTCTTGCTATATATTGCTTTTCCAGCTTCTTTATTCTTTATCAATATGATAATTTCTATCTTGTAAACTAGATGCTAGATATGTTGTGATGCTTTTTGTTCCCTTTAGAAAAAGATCATTTTAACCTTTTTCAAGAATGAAAAGTAAATAAATGTTTAGGTTTTCATCATGACCCCTGGTATTGCTGAGAGCAATTGTGCTGGCAGAGTTATTCAGGCCTTATGAGAGACCCTCCTACCTTTAGTGAGCTGCCTTTAAGAAAGCCACTTAAGTTGGCTCCAATGCAAATGCCCTTCCCTGTCTTTTATTGATAGTGTCACTGTTAAGTGTATATCCCAAACCCTTTAAGAAAATAAAAAGTACCATAAGTGTGCTGGTTTTGTTATGATCTTGTAATACAACTGTGTAGGAGATATGAATAATTTAATGCAGAATTTTCTCAAGACTCTTGTTTGCTCTTTCTTTGTACCTGTTTGGTAAAGTCCTTCTATTCATTGCCACCTGGTCACCAGTGGCAACCTCAAGGAGCAGGGATTGTGATTAAATGTATTAATGCCATTTGTCTTGTACTCTGACAACGCAGAATGAAAAAGGTAATGAGGAGGAAGCTGTCACAAGTTAATTTTCATAAGATATTATGTTCTTTAGTGCTTCGTCACCGCTCATGATAGTCCTAATCACCTTAATACTAAAATAGAAATAATTTTCTAGAAAGATGCAGATCAGCTATGCTGATGCCTCCGTGAGAGACTAGTCTAGAACACTGTAATCTAACTGGTTTTTTCTCCTTTGAAAAATAATGTAAGATGTGAAAGCGCATTCTCACAGGAAAATGCCTTTTCCAGATCCTAAAGATTTATCTTAAGCACTGTCAATTTTTCCATCTCTGTTGCTGTAGTATTTTCTGACAGAAAAGGGATCTTTGAAGTGCTCAGGCAGTTTGTTGAATACTTTTAAAGAAAACCATCTAATTCTTCTGCCATATTCCAACACCAAAACCACTAAGTTGGCCTCAGAGTTGCTGTGTCTGATCTGGGTGGTTGTCCAAGCTGAACACAAAGTCTTGGTAGCTGCTCTTAGTTACAACAACTACAAAGTACAGAGAAAATTGTGTGAATGCCATGTGGTCATCTGTGCACCATCATTTGTATTGCTGCTGATCCCTTTGTGCTTTGCTTCCAGACTTTGCAATGCTACTTTGAAGGCAGAGGTAGATGCCACTGGAAAAGCAATAATGTCAACCCTTTCCGTCATTCTTGTGCAGGCAGACAATAGGGCTTTGTAGTTGAAAGCTGATTTTACTTTCCTCGTTTTTCCTTTGGCATCCCGATATCAGCAACCTTGCAGGAGACTTCTTATTTGAGAAATTAGGGATCTCTAGGGCAAACCGTATCTGATCTGTGGGGTATTATACTTGGAGCTTGGAAAGCCCTTATGTTGAAGGTACTGCCACCCTAGCAATCTCTGCATAAATCCCCCTGGTCCAATTACTGTTATAGGTAGAAATGGACTTTCAAATAAGAATTTAGTTTTTTGATAGCTCAAAATAACCATAGATGGACTGCTGCCACCAGCAGTACTTTTCTCCAAATGTTTTTGAAGACGTGTATAAGAGCCCAGATTTTCAAAAGCACATAGCTCACACACTTGAGAGCATTGCTGGTTAAAATTGTCTTGAAAATTCAGCACTATACCAGACATACATATTGTTCGTTCCAAATACCATCTTTGTTTCTTCAGAAGTCTGCCACACATATATAAATACTTGGGGTCTATTATGTAAATGTCATGAGGATAATGATATATGAGCAAATAGAATCTTGTTTTGAAAGAATCAATCAATCAGCTATAAAAAAATGAACACCTGCAATAAGACAGTAATTATAATAAGCACTAGAGTTGGATAAAATTTTCCTCTGATCCACATAAAATATGAATTCAGGGTTTGTTTTTGTTTTTGTTCTTTTTTATCAAATCAGTTTGGCCAAAAAATAAAGATGGTTTTCAACTTAAACAGTGTTTTATTTAGAAACTTAGATTATGTCCACACCCTTTAAGGCAGGTATTTAAAATGGGATTTACTGCATTTAACTTTGGCCAAATAAATAATAACGTTCATATATCTAGTCTATCTGCATCTCTAGGAGCACTTCTTTTTTATTTCTAGCCATGAAGCAACTGAAAAGAAAAGAGAAGTGAGAGACTTATTTCTAAATATTTTTCATCTTTATATAGCTGCTCACAGAAGTAGGATGAATCATCTTCTGAATAAACCTGTTTCCAGTGATTGTACATGGAGCACATGTTGCTCAGTCTAAGCATTTGTGTCTCAGGTTGCATTGTTTTACCTGAAACCCCTCTCATTTCCCCTCCACCCCTCCTCTTTTTGTTTGGCTTATTCAGTCAGCAATCCAGAAACAAACAAACAAACACACACAAAACCATCAACAAAACCAAACAAAAAATCCCTCAAAACTGTCTTTTTCTATAACTCTAATTTTAAGTATGCTAAATATTCCCATCAGAGTAATAGTACTGGTCACAATTAGTTCTAGGCCTATTGTGTAGAGCTATGTACAAACTGGTTGAGAACAATAGTCCACTCCCAAACTGTTTATTGGCTGCTAGCTAAGACGTAACTCATGGATAAAAAAACACAAGGAATAGGAGGGAGTCAATGTCAGTCATAACAACTGAGCCTTTTAGTATCAGCAGTAACAGTAATCACAAAAGAAATAAAAGCAAATTGGCTGATCAGATCTTCGTTCAACAGAATGCAGTGGGGAATGAGAAAAAAATAAGAAAAGCAAATAATGTAATACGTATATAAGTTGAATGATTGCACCATTTATAATTAAAAAATATGAGATGCTCATACTGCAGGCATGTAAAATTTTTGCAACATAAACCTAATCTGAATTCAGTGAATCTGTCATTCCACCTAGCCTAGTCTAATATCTCACCAACACTCACGATTGTAGCAGGCTAGCAATCTTGAAATACATAGTTCTGACTTAAAAACTTGCCAGATTTCTTGAGACTGGAGTATTAGAGCTATAGAGGTAATTTCAGATTAATCTGAATATGAATTTTTGATAACACGGAGACTGAGAAACTACGATCAAATGTCCTGTAAAAAGCTCCTTAAATCAAAACTCTTTAATTGGGTTCAGCTTTGGGCACAGGAGGGCAATGCAGATAATGTCATGGGTTGGTCCCAGCAATGGCTCTATGGTAGAAATCAGATAAACCAAATTTCAACAAAACAACAAATAAGAAAATTCTCATCCACTTATCATAAATGTGTTGAATTTTCTCATTCTGACAGTTTGAAAGGGTGATGCTGTCATCCATTTTCACCTCAGGGAATTTTTAAAAACACCACAGCAATAGATGCCATCTGTGAGAAAAACATGAGAGATACCATGTATAATTGCCCTTGGGATATTAAGGATATACTACAGTCCTCTGGTGGTATGTTTTTCCCTGACAACCCTGAAATAGTGCAATGTGTAATGAATGAAGAAGTCAAAATATGATTTCAACAAGAAAATTTGAGTGGAAAGGGTTTAGGTTTTTTTTTTCCCATTCCAGACTGCTTTCCTATACAGAGGTGTATCCCTGGGATGGCTGTGGTCATAGGCACCTGACATGATTATGGGATAGAGACCACTTCTGTGAGTCCCCTGGCAGGGTTGTGGGGCATCCAACATAGTCATAGGATAGAGGGTGCTGCTATGGGGCACTTGGAATGGTTCTGGAGCAGCCAGTGTGGCCATGGGGCACCCAACTTTGTCACTAGGGTTTAGGCTTAGGGTGATGTTTTTGTTTTTTTTTTTTTGCAGGGAATAACTTCAGGGACTTACCAGAAAGACTATGTATAAGAAACTATCAGTTTTTTCCATAGGGTTTGTACCTGGTGGTCCAGGTGTTTTCATGTTTGATTGCCAGAAACAGATCCTGTCATCATGCAGACGTAGTCCTCATAACTTCCTTCTATGCCTGTTCCCTCCAATTTCTACTGGACTTCTAGAAGTAGGAACCAGCAGGCTGCACTGTCCTCTGTGTTCTGGGTCTGCTCTGATAGTCCAAGCTTCCTAGTCTGATGCTAACCTGGTCAGGTACAAACTGAGTCTAATACATCAATGGCTTGGCAAAGTATGTAAGCTTCTACATTACTTGTACTGACTGAAATCAACCAAATTGCTATACCATAAAGGACTGGCAGCAGAATACACACAAAACTTCAGTTTAGTCTTCGTTTCATCATTGCTAATGAGGTAATTTGTGTTTGCAGCTGAATAGTATAAGTACTGCTACAGATCGCTGAACCATTTCAAGTTATTGAGTTAGTGCTATGAAGGAAAAAGCCACCTGGTGATTCAGATGATGGATTGGTACTTGAGATTTTCTGGAAAGGGTGAAGAATAAGTAACTAGAGTGACTTAGTGTTTCTTTTACTATTTATTGGCATTTTGTATTATGTTGCACGTTTTCCAACATCAAGAATGGAGAAGTAGAGGTTAGTGTCTCTACAGCAAAGAAGGGTGATTCTTGTTCTACCATTTCTGACTTGTGACCAGCTAAACAGTACACAAATGCTCAGCTTTATTCAGCTTATAAAAAGACACTGTTGACATACATAATTGATACTTCTTGTTGAATCCTAATGCAATTTCATCCTGACTTTTCCACTCCCCTATAATCTTGGAACGTTTATGAGTGACAGTTGCACTAATTTTATACAAGCTACCACTCACAATCTAAAGCCACCTGTGTAAAGCCTTTTTGGCACACTGTTACCAGAATGGAATGTCTGTATATTCAGTGGGATCTGGTTTAAAAGAAATATGAAAATATGTTAGCTGTTAACTTTATCAATTAAAATAGCAATTCTGGTGGAAAATCAAAAGGTTTTAATATTAAACTCCTTACTTAGTAAGCCTATTTTAGCCTGGTAATGCTATATGTTCCCTCTGCAGCAAAGAGAAAGTTTGATGCCTCTAGAAAATTATTTATTTACTCTGAATTTGAGCTCAGAAGAATTTCTTCCTTTTATTCACAACAGAAATTACGTATGTAGATTAATCTGCTAATCTGGGCTTAATATGAGAATACTCCATAGCATGTGATTTTTACCTATAGCCACACTACTAAACCAAGATCAGTTATACCATTAGGACCAACCTGTAGATCCAGAGACAAAAGTAATACCCCACTGCATCACATATGTGTTTAAGTGGCACTGGAGTCCTAAACTGTCTTTCAGTCCTGACTGAAGTACTCCATTGCTAATGAAAAAATTGTAATGCTTTCTGGGCTTCTCTTTTCAGCTCTGGTCTGTCTTCTAAGAATACCAATTGAAAATTATTGGAAAATTCAGCACCAGGGTTTTGAGGTTTTTATGGGAAGTGGACACCTGTCAGTTAACATCTAGGTTGAGATGTAAGTGGTTTTACATGGTACATCTGGTGGTCATTTGGTAACACCTACACTTAGTCACCAGGAGCTGCTGCCTTACATTAGAATTGATGCCCTAAGTGCGACCATTCTACATGCCATCCATCCAGCCTCTCGTGGTCATATTTTCCCACATTAAAATACAACATAATGTTCTCTGCTTTTAAAACTGTATTTCACCATTGGTCACCCCAAAGAATGAGTCAATAATGTGCAAGAACTGTTCTGCCTGGGTTAAAAAGCCAGGTACACCAGTTGCTATATTAGTAAAATGCAGAAAAAATTGACTTTGACATTTTGGTAAAAAGACCTTATTTTTCAGATGCAGAAATCTAACTTCCAATTGTTACTTATGTGTTCTCAAGTATATATTACACTTTACACAAAAAAATTTCAGCCTAAAAGATTAAAATAAATAAAATGTGAACAAGCTGAAACATTTGTCAACTTGGAGCTGAAATTTAATAGTACTCATATTTTTCTTATAAAATGTCTACATGTAGAAAAGTTTTCTTTGACACTGAGTTTGAGTCTCTATGCAAAGTCTGAATTTTATTGATTGTTTCCTATACATGGAAATGCATGGTAGAAAGCCTGAAAATAAGGAGTATTGGCATCAGTAACTACAGCAGCACAAACAAAATGAAGAGGGATATACTGAGATCTGAGATATAAGGTCACATAATATTCTGCAGAGCTTTGGAGGTAAGAATGAGAACTTTAATATGATGGCAAAGAAGGAAATTAAGAAAGGAATTACAATAATGAATTTATAGATAATGACTGATAGGGGAAGAAAATTATTACAAATACCAAGATGCTTTATTTTCAAATATTTGCCTCCTGTTCTGAGCATACAGGTTTTTTATTGCAAATGTGTGTAGTAACTTTTCACTGTTTTTTGCGTGCATGTTAGAATGATGCCCAATATAGAAAAAGTTCATATGAAATGTGTTCAGACTTATGCATTCAAAATGTTTCTTAACTTTGCCTGCAGATGTGACAGAAAACAATAACTTTCCACCACTTGCAAAGGAAGTGGCTTGAAAAAAAAAAAAGACATGAATATCTACACTCTTCAAGAATGAAAGACTGTCTGGTTTGTACTGCAATAGTTTGTTTTGAACCTTTTTAATGATGTGTGGCTTGTTTAGCACAAATTACCTGTCATGTATATTGGCAGGAACCGTGAACAGTTTTGTAGGTGCTCTGACATAATGTTTCTGCTCCTGTCCCATTTTACCTCACTGATGTTAAGTTCCAGGAACAGCCAAGTTCTGGACTATGGGTCCTGCTCTGACTCAAGTTAATTTCTGTTGCAGGTGTTCTGCATGATTTTTGTCATGAAAAACACAACACATTTCTTTAATTGCACCAGATTTCTTTCAGTTTACCTGGGCAAGAAAAAACAGCCACTGTGTCCAAGTGTGTCTAATTTCTGTGACTTCGAAAAACTGCAGTTTTATTTCAGTTATGTCTTTTAATATTTTGTCTGTGCAGTGGAACACAAGCAGCTAAAATTCACTGAAAGGCTTACTCATATTGGTGTGATTTCCATACACACACAGACACAAAGCAATCAGAAGTTATAACAGATACTCCTTAAAGTAGCAGTAGCATCTTTGTCTGTGTCTAGCACATTATATGCAACAGTGAATTCTCCAAATACCATTATTTAACCTCATGGTTTTCATTTTTGTCCCACCCAAGCCTACAGAGACCTTCTGACTCAAACATCTACATCTATTGTAATGAATATGGTTTGAAAATGAGGACAATACAAAATATTGATGTGAGAGGGTTAGCATAAAAACTTCATCAGGACCAGGGCCCAGTGAGAGTTGCTGGTGACCTGAATCCAGTTAGAGGTTAGCAAAAATCTCTGCTTTGAAACAGAGAAAAAAATGCAATCTGAAAACTTTGATGAAGCTGTCAGGCTCTGAAAGTCAGAGACTACCCTGGGGACAAAGATAATATTACTGGGTAGAACAAGCCCTTTTGGTAAAGAAAGATTCATTCTCTTAGAGGTGTAGGTGGAGGATAAAAATTCTTTTAAGCTATCTTCTGATGGAATTATGTTGTCAGAGGTTTTGTCTTTCTAGCTTTTAAAATATACCTGGAACAAGGACATCATTAATATGACAATTTCATAATGAACTTTTTAGCTAGTCTTGTTCTCAGCTGAAGAAGGGCAAAACCTGTTGCCTAACTTACATTCAAATACCCTTTTAATTGAATGGGTGGTAACTTTTCTTCTTGTTTGAATAGACTATATTTTTTTCTTTGGAACATCCAAGGGAATAAGAAACAAGGTATGTAGAAGACTTACAGAGAGGTGTGAGATAAACAGATCAGAAAGAAAATTTTAAAGTAGATCAATCATAGAAAATAAGTTTAGAAGAAACTTTAGTAGATCATCTAGTTCACTTCATATTTTTCCGCCAAACTTGACAAAGAGGCAGTCTAAATATGAGGGACAACGTTACCTCTGCTTTGATGTTGCAAGGCAGCATTTCCTCCCTTCTTTTTTTTCCCTTTTACTCAAATGCACAAGCTGTTGTGCAAGCAAATTCTCGTCTATGATACCTATCACTTTATAAATATTTCTAATCTTAGCTTTTAGTGTGCATATCTGAAATTCATTTGTATTGTAAATATTTGTTGTAAGCACTAAACCAAAATCAGAATCTTCTCCTCAGTGTCCCAAACTGGCTGAGATAAACTGTGGAAACATATCAAATTTTCTTAGACTGAAAATATTTGTGCGACGATAGAGTTGCTCAGCCTGATAGGAAAGATATTTGTTATGAGAGAAATACTGAAGAACAGGATGTGGCAAAGTCTTGGAAAAAGTTTTGGTAAAAACAAATAAAATATCAGGCTTACTAAAATATACTTTTTAAGTGCTATGCCACGGCACTGTATGGATTTTAGAAACAAAGATTCAAAAATGTAATATATATCAGTGGTTTGGGGGTGGAATGAGGCCTAGATTTCCAACACCTGTCTAGCAGCATGCCAATTCTTATTTTTATAGGAAGTTGCCGAGATATTTTAGAACCATTTACTAAGTAAGATAATCAATATTTTACGTGAGGTTTTGACAAGGTGGCTTGTTTTCTTCCTTTTTCTTTTTTCTTTAAATTTAGACAGTGTGCTCAGTTTTTCAGTATACACTAGTGGTAAATTTCAGTTAATTACTCTTTTAGTACTGAAGAGAGAATAATCTCTTTATATTAAAATTGATATGTAAAAAGCCTTGACCAGAGTTAAAAATTATATATTTTAAAGATTCTAACAGAGACTCCTGTGGTTTGAGCAACTTTTGTTGCCATGGTAACTGCATGTAATATTTTCATGATTTTTTTTCTCTTTTTTCTTTTTTTTTTACATGAGAAAGTGAAATAAGTAAGAACATTTATTTAACAACTAAATAGAGAATTTTTTATTTTATGTTTTGAACTGTTCAGGTGTCAAAATTTTAAAATAAGATGAAAGTCTTTGGTCATCTGAAACATTGGAAGAAAAGACAAAGGAGAAGCCACAATATGGGTCATGCTCTGGTCAGAAAAAAAAAAGCTTTTGTCATTTTTGCTTCTCATACTTCTTTCATGAGATCTGAGTGTAAAAATCAGCTTAAAAACTTGACATATACTTAGTTATCTTCTTTTGTAATGTGAATTTGTCCATCCCTCCACTCTGTTGCCTGTAGGTCAACCTCTTCTCAATCCCTCCATGCTATCTTTTTTCAGGGAATATCTTCCTACTCAAATAGGAGCCTAGAAACTCTGCATTAAATTCCTGAGCTTTGAGGAAGGTATCTCAGCATCTACAAGGTAAGTAGGTGGCAGGGAGAGATAGCTGATCTCTCCAGTTTAATTCAGACCTATCTAGCTGCATACTGACCCGATTACACTCTTCCAGTGCCTTCCAAGTATTCGTCATATACACTGTTCCAAATTTTCTGCAGCCTCAATAAAGCAGGAATCTGGATTGGAATCAACAGGTTCTATAACAGCAGGTGCACAGCCTAATATAAAACTAAACTACTTGACTTATCCACTTCTGCTACATAATACTATTATTTCTCAGCAATGGACACTACCCTTGTTTTCTAAATAGAATGAATATTCATGTGACTATCAAGTAGGTAGTTAGAAATTTGGCATTTGGCATTTCAGACACCGAATTCAAATGAAAAATTTATACACTTCAAACCACCACATCCATTCTACCAAACGCTTTTGCCCTGAACAAAAAGACAAGGCTGAATCTGCACTTGTCAGCTCGGTGTGCATTGTGTTCATGTTGCTGGTTCTTTTCAATGGAGATAAAAAGGCAGCTTTTACTCCATGCATTACAATGGCAATAAGTAATTGTGAAAAACTGTAGTGCAGTTACATTGCTTTAAAACTGCCTTCAGGACTTTCAATTTTGTCATATATTTAAGCCACAGAATTTGAGACAGTTTGTGTAATTATACAGACCCAAGATATATAATTTGGTCATTAATTCCTGAAAAATCATAGGCAATATAGCTAATAATATTGCTATAAAAAGAAGATTAGTTTTATTTGGTATTTAAATATGATTTCAAATTTGCTTGCCTGGGATTGGTGTAAACCTTATCTGACTATAAACAATTCATACAAAATGAAAGACTCAAATGTCACCTTAAAAAAAAGAAAAATAATAAAAATAATCTCAAAATGTTTATGAGACTTTCAGAGAGAAGACTCGTAGGTGAAGGAAACAAAATGCACAGTAGCAGCTGCCCCTTGTTTTCGGTTTCCCTCCTGTTCCTTAGATCTGTGTGTCCTCAGAAGCTGCCTGTGTGTATCCTGTGCCCCTACTACCCCGCTGGCCTGGGTGCCAGCAAAGCCTTCTGCTGTTTGTCCTTGTGCTTTTATGCCCTGCTATTCCAATTTGTTCTCTGTTCATACTGTCCCCAGTGGTTATGCAACAAATCTCTATGCCAATATGAGCTAAAAGGATAAAATTCATATCAAAGTCAGGAATAAATACCTCCTAAAGAGGATTTTATCACCAGGTAGGGAACTCACCACACTTGATCATCAAATGCCTGCTAAGTTCTGTGCAATTCACAAAACAGATTCAATGGAGACTCTCACACACTGAGGATTTGTCATCAGAAAGAGTAAAACAGAACTAAAACTCAAAAATGTCAAACTGTTGTGAAGAACTGAAGAATTCTCTCCTGTTTGAAAGCACAATGTGGAAATGGCAGCTTGCAATACTTTCAGAGTAGCACCTAAAAAAATCTTCTCTCGGTCTCACCTGGAAAAGCATTCATGTTGTAATCTGAAGGGACTGTAGTCAGGGAGTGCAAAGAGAATCTGAATAACTGAAGTTTTGCCATCATCCCAAAAGACAAAGATTGGAAGATACTTGCTTTTCTTTCTGATACGTTATGCTGATAGCTGAATACACTATGAAATGTGCAAAATTCAGGTTTTATAATGCAGTAGCTGAACTACAGAACTGCATAATGGGATAATAGAACCTACAAATTTTTCTTATTCAAGTTTTAAAAGACAGCAGTAGCATAAGTACTTTCATCCTGATACAGCATGAATCATCTGTCCTAGACTACTTTGGACACTAATTAATATATTCTTTTTCTG
Organism: Pachycephala philippinensis; assembly: GCA_013397055.1. NCBI lineage: Eukaryota > Metazoa > Chordata > Aves > Passeriformes > Pachycephala > Pachycephala philippinensis. The sequence continues at coordinate 852,233 of VWZT01009797.1, forward strand.
TCACCCCTATGCAATGTTAGCAAGACTTCCTGATACTCATTAAGTGAAAAAGATGTCCTGTGAAACCTTTTCTAAACATTTCAGATCATCAAAGATACCAGTAGCTGTAGCAACAGTGGTACTGGCAAGACAACAAATGAATCAAACTTTTTTAGTCTCAAGCATTAGTGTGAAATTTGAATCAGTTTAATAGTAATTCCTTTTCACCTAGCAAGTTGCCTGTACCTTCTGTAAGGGTTAATTGTGGATCCATTTTACAGGCTCTAAAAAGCAGCATCATTCATCTGCTTCTTGCAATAGCATAGCAGTTAATTTATTCAGTGCAAAAATGAAAATTGAGCATTAGCATACATTGAATGATAGAGAATGATATAACCAAAGTCTAATTTTATAGTTTTTATGGTTTGCACGGGAAAGGGTAGAAACCTTACAAATTCCCTTTTATGGATAGCTATGTCTTTTTTTTAAAATCAAATTTAGATTTAATTTTTTACAGCTGAAGTGCTAGTTACTTGTGATGAAGCCCACCTACTTGAAACATCTATTTTAGGAAGAGATGAATCACTTGTTGTGCCTCTCTTTCTCTTGACTATGGATGAAGCATAAGGGAATATTCATCTAAAAATAAGACAACTAATCTAAGCTAAAGTTAGGCCAGAGGAATCCTAGGATAACTACCTAAATATGTAGTATCATTTAATGCTTAAAAACCCCAGTCATATTGGAAAAACTGAGCACAAGAAACGTGTTTTCAAAATACATCTTTCAGCAGATATTAAGCATCTTAACACCTTTTGAAGTGAAAAGGCTTCAGGAATGCATCCAAAGCTGACTTGTGACACCTATAAATTTGAAGTGCGTTAAGTAGGGTGATATTGGTATTACTGAGCCTTGAACACAAAAATAAATATAGATTGCAAATAAGTCTATAAAGACATTTTACAACACTGTTATGGCATAGCCACGCAGAATCTATTAGCATTTTGCATCCCTGTGAGCCTGTGACCAACAAATAGGCAAAGAAAGACGGATGTATTTGTACACAGAAGGCATGAAAGTGACAAAAGCTGCCAAACAAAGGAAAAGATAATGACAATGAATTGCAAATTGGTGGGACTTCTGCCTGAAGAAACAAAAAGAGTGATAAGTGGTATGGGGAGAAAAAGAGAACCCATGGTTTGGGAGAAGAAAGCACATAGCATAAAAATGTCACAGGAGAAAGAATAAATTGCCTGGAACTCTTCCTCTTTTTTTTTTTTTTTTTTTTTTTTTTTACCATTGGGTAGTTGGAAAGCGACGTTTCTGAAACACAGATTACTGGATTACTGCATATTGCAAAATAACAAATTAAACCACACAATCTAGGCTTAAAGTGTCAATAAACTGTGGTCATAAGGAAACGTGGTAAAACGATACCATTGATAGGATGGCCATGCTGTTCAGTAGCAGGCAATGAGACACACAAAGGCATACACATGTTTTGAGGAAGACAAAGAGGCACAAAAATATTACGTTCTTGTTTTATACAGCCTTGCAACAACTTTTATAAAGCAACTGATGTCTTAGTTAACAAGCTGAACGTATAGCTCGATGATCTGGACCTTGCTGTTGAGTTGTGTCTTAAAATACTAGTCAGTTTAAAAATGTCCGAGGCTTTATTAAACACATTTTTCAAACAATTGCAGCTCTAGAGGGAGAGCGTTCCACATCCCTAGTGTTTACAAAATAGCCACTTTCCTATTTGTTTGCCTTCATGCTTTGTGATCAGTCATAGCTGCTAACACAGAAATGCAAGAAACAGTCATCTCCCTTACCATGTACAGGAATAAAAGCTCATCCTTTACTCAAAGGTAGCCTTTCTAAAAGAAATCTGACAGCAACACTATCCTGACCCAGATGACCTGTGACTGAAGCATTACTAATTAACAATTTTTTCTATTTTATTATCATCACACTGCAGGATAGATAAGAGATTACATTTTTTGCTGCACTCCTCTGCCTTTGGTAAAGCCTATTATTTTAGTTAACTGTGTTACTGAAAGGGAAGGAAAGATCCGTTTGCCATAAAGAAATGGGAAGGCCAGGCCAAAAGGCAACAACTCAAAGTTCTGTTCACATTAATCGCCAAGTGTGAAAATAAGGATAATTGATTCATGTATTAAGTGGCTTAAACAGGAAGCAGGGAACAAAATGTCTCGTGACATTCTTGTTGCAAGCAAATGTGTTTGGTAATGTATGCACTGGGGAATTAAATATCACAGTGGTGGAAGTGTAGAGGACTTATACATCACATTGATATCATATTTTAAAATAAAATTTACCCAGTTCATTCATTAGAAAACATTTATATGCTAGAGTAGTTGTGAGTATAGAATGCTATATGACCAGATGTGTGGTCCTTGATGATTCACTCTTGCCGGTGTTTACACTGCTCATATGCTCACTTAAAACATTTATCCAATGTGTCTGGTTATGTTATGACAGTTTTATGAAGTACTTGCATACAGTTGTTAGTTCAAACTACTTTATTACGCTTATATTTAGGTTCAAAGCACATTAATAATAAATTTTTTCCTACTTAGTGGAAATTCCTAAGATTGATAGATGCCACAGGTCTCCTTGGCTGCACTGCAATTCAAACAGTGCAAATAAAAACTCCAAGTTTTTGAGGTACAACGTCAGCTCAATTGACTCCTCAAAATTCTATTTTCTGGTAGGAAGCAAGGACTTGGTTTTCTGGTCACTATGCTAAATTATGAAGTTTTAATGCCGATTATAATTTTGTCCTGAAAAAATTTTTGTCACTAGATGCTGCCTGGATATGGTAAATGCAAAACTGTAGTTTCATTGCCTTGCACTAACAATCCTACATTTCTGATCAGTGCCATAATTCCCTCCCCCCAACAAAAAAAGATACCAATTTAAATCATAAAGCACCAGAAACATTCTTATGTTAATTTTTTATTACTATAAGTATGTAGGAATTATAGTCTGCAGAGAAAGCAAGGCTGCTCTGTAATTAATTTTTTTGTACAGATCCTGCTTCACTGTTCTTAGCTCAGCTCCCTGAGTCCTATGGAAAAGCAGTTTCCTGAACCACAGTTTGGAGCCTGCTGCAGATTCTGAGGTTGTTGGGTTCTTTTCAGCAGATGGTATGAACAGAAATTTGCTCATGTGTTAAATCTTTCTATTTGGTATCACAACTCAGTCATTCCTCTTAGGGTTTTCCTTATGTCGTGCTTTAACCCCAGACAGCAACCAAGTACCAGGGAGCTGCTCACTCACTCCTTTTCACCTCGCCCTGGTGGGAAGGAGAATTGGAAAGAAAGGGTAAAGCTCATGGTTTGAGAGAAGAGAAATTTCATAATTGAAACAAAACATAATAACATTAATAACATTAATAATAACAATGATGATGATAATTATTATTATTAATAATAATAATAGTAACAACAACGATAACAACAGTAATAATAATAATGATAGTGATCTGATCATACCAATAATGGCAATAATAATTGTAATGCTGAAGAGAGAGACAGTAGCAGAACCCAACAGAAACTAGTGATGCACAATACAATTGCTCACACCCCCTGACTGACACTCAGCCCACCACCCAGCAGCAATTATCCNACCAGGGAGCTGCTCACTCACTCCTTTTCACCTCGCCCTGGTGGGAAGGAGAATTGGAAAGAAAGGGTAAAGCTCATGGTTTGAGAGAAGAGAAATTTCATAATTGAAACAAAACATAATAACATTAATAACATTAATAATAACAATGATGATGATAATTATTATTATTAATAATAATAATAGTAACAACAACGATAACAACAGTAATAATAATAATGATAGTGATCTGATCATACCAATAATGGCAATAATAATTGTAATGCTGAAGAGAGAGACAGTAGCAGAACCCAACAGAAACTAGTGATGCACAATACAATTGCTCACACCCCCTGACTGACACTCAGCCCACCACCCAGCAGCAATTATCCCCTTTCTGGGTCGCTGCCCCCAGTCTATACACTGGGCATGACATTCTATGGTATGGGATATCCCTTTGGCCTGTTTGTATCACCTGTCCTGTCTGTGCTCCCTCCCAGCTTTTTGTGCAACTCCTCACTGTCAGAGCACGAGACACTGAAAAGCCTTTGACTTAGGATAAGCACTACTTAGCAGCAACCAAAACACCAGTGTGTAACCTGCATCACTTTCATACTAAGTCCAAAAAACAGAACATTATACCAGCTACTAAGAATAAAATAAATTCTGTCCCATCTGAAACTAGGACATCCTGGGATTTATGTGGAGCAGATTGGCTACAGAATACTGCTTAGAACTATATGTCTCTAGGCCCAGGACAAACATATTTTTATCCTGATTGCTTTTTTGTTAGAGAGTATATCTAGACATGACTAGAGCATAGATCTTCAGCCTTTCTATCAATTGCCCCTGTGCAAAAAAATCAAGCAAGTCCTGAGTCAATAAACCTATAAACCTGCCTAAGAAAGAAGCTTGTATGGTGGCCCATCCTGTCACATACTGTTTCCCATCTTTGACTGAATACAAGAGGTATTCATTAGACATACACCAGTGAGCATTCAGGAAGACAAAGAGAAAAAAGATAGATTGAGAAAAAGCTGTAAAACAATTCTGCTTAGGTCTCTACAAATCCATTAATGTTGATTTTGATCTTCCAATGCTGGGGCTGCCTTTATATTTTGATTTTATTTTCAAGCTTTGCTGCCCTCAGGGTTCTCCTATAGGAGTAGCATTTTGTGACATAATTTAAAAAGATATCTACATGCCTTGACAAGGTAGCAGTCGGCCTGGGAAGTGAACGTGCCTGGAGCAGTTCTACAGCTAGGTAATAGACACATATGGGGTGTTCCAGACTAGGAGTTTCAACAACTTGCTAAGTTGTCTGAAGTGTACTCTTGAGTTTTTTCATGAAGGGCTTGGCACATAGACAACTTTCCCCTTAATCTTACCACCACTCACTTTACAGCAAACATATACACATACTGTACACACTTTTCACTGGTATGACTATGCATGGTTATAAAAGCCAACCGTGCTTCTGAAAACTTACATTGATATTTCAATAAACAATAATCATTAAAATCAATCTTACAGTAAAAATGGGTTGAGCATCTTACAATTTGCTCAAGCTCATTTTGGCTCTGACAGTGTCTGAAAAATACGCTGATCCAGAAATGGGACTGGGTTCAGGGTTTTTCCACAGTGTTCAGGAGTAATAATTACAGGACTCAAGGTCTGAAATATTAAATTTGTTGGACAACATATCCCTGCCATAATACAGAAAAAAAAACCTCCCTCAACCCAAAATTTAATTCAAAACACATTCTAAAATTAAATTGATTTATATTCATAGTACTGGAAAATATTATTTTTTCTTCCTACAGTCAATGATTCTGCTTGTCCCAATAAATCCAACTAAGTTGAAATGGGACACTTGATTACCCCAGCACAACATGGCAACTTTTAAGAATGAGTGTGCCAAGAAATCACTCATAAAACCTTTTCCTGTGCAGTCCAGATAGGAAACATCTCTTCATCAGGGAAGAGAGAATGCCAGAAGCTCATAAGGTCAGTGCTGCTTTTCTTTTTTTTATTTTTTGCTTTTTTTTAAAGACATTCTCTTGTATATAAAGCTTGTTGGTTTGGCATTGATACAACATGTGCTCTTATGATATAGAGAGGAAATCTGTCTGCTTGTCTCAGTGTTTATATTTATATAGTCACTGCTCAGCCCTAAAGCTGTTCTTCAGATCTCTAGCTAAAATAAATGTCACACACTGCTGAATTATTATAAAAATAATTCTGTTTATTTACAAATATGACAACAAGCTGGTAACTTACTGAGATTCTTGAAAGGATTTTCAGTCTTTACAGAGATATGTTCCAGCTAGCCTATTTCCACTCTCCCTGAATATCATATTCTAAACCCAGCTATTAGCCACTTGCCAATAGATGTGTCCAGTCTTAGAAGCTATGTATTATGATGGATATAAAGGACATTATTAAGTATTGGGAAAATACTCCTAATGAAAGATAAAATTGCTCAATCCCTTCTCACTTTTTATGACTGTATGTGGCAGCAACTTTTATCTTGTCTTCCAGGGTGCAGCAGGATTAAAACATGATAAGAAAATGAGAGTAAAAATTGAGAACGAGATTTAAAATTAAATAGTATATGTTGATAATGTAATATGATAACAATGAAATGCAGGATATTTTTGCTTAGTGCCAGTGTTTTACTATGCAACATCTATTTTTCGCACAAAGAGGATCCATTTCCCAATGCACACATTTTCCCTTTCAAAATCTGCAAAACCAGCAAAATGTTTATCAATACACAAATAAATACAAAAGCAATCTATTCTGCTCAAAACAAAGGTATTTGTTCTGTATTTCTCTTGGGTAATTAACATCAGCAAGAAGGAATTGCCATGAGAGAGAGTGAGAGAGAGAGCACATGAGATCGGAAAAAAATATCTAATGATTGAATTATTGTTTACTTAAAGATTTTGCAATATTTGGTATGACTTTGACTACAGATGACTTGTTCCAAAATATTTCAGGCAGTGAAATAATTTCATTAAATATTTCCTCATGGTGATCCCAACCAATATATAGATCAAGATAGACTAAATAATTTTAATGTATATCAGCCAATATTTATAATCTCTTCTGCAGTAGTTGGCATGTAATATTCACATTTATAAACGGGTGAAGTAAGAGGCTGACAGAGTAAGGTAAGTGAAAAAGAAGAGAAGGAACATATTTCTGACAGCTTTTTTTCCTGTTTTTCCTAACCAGATTTTATAAATTATCAGCACGTGTACATTGTCCGAAAAATATATGAAGTGTTATTAACAGTGTTATGAACCTAAATGAAGGATAGTAATAAATCTACATACAGAATCTCTGTGTTGAGTAAAGGCACATTTACAAAAGCTTTGTCCAATGTTCTTCAAAAGATAGAGCTTTTCAAAAAATTATAAAATCTATTCAGTATAAAACCCTTCAGGAGTTCAAAACATTTGGCCTTAACGAAAGGTAGCTCATTGTGGAGTATGTGTATTCAAAAAGAGACACAGAAATGCATGAAAGTTTACTTTCTCCATATAGCAAGATGGCAAAAGGCGTAAGGTATGTTCTCCATTTATAATGAAGGCATTTCAGTGGGTATCAAGGAAGGCCTTTTCCTCCAAAAATGATTACTAACATGCAGAATTCACACAGCAGCAGTGACTACATTGCATTGGGTATTCTCATTTAAAACAATAACCAGACAATTTGAAAAGGTGAGGAGTACATGTGTAACATCAGTCACAAGTTGGGCTCTCTCTGGTGTTATAAATAAGGATTTTACATTGCACTGTCCAATAATATTAGTAAACCTATTTGATGAAAAGCAGAGATTTCCTTCTAATGTCAAGGAATTTTAGTAGATAGGATAATAATTCATCCTCTCCTTCTCTCTTTAATGAACTCATCATCATGATACCTGACAGCCATATTAAAAACCACAGAAGCCAGAAAAAGCAAAAATCCTGAACTGAGTTGCCCTTCAGTTTCTGCCTCCAGCACTAGTTGATGCCTTGAATGTAAGAATGCAGCAGATTGATTTCGATTTTCTGCTTAGATTTTCCCACCCAGCTCCCCACTTTGAACAAACTGAAATTACAAATAGAAATATCTCACCTTGGTGTGTGACTTGGTGCTGCACACTGGGAGCCCACAGTTGGGACAACATCAACACCTGCCGAGGTTTTGGTAGCTTCTGCAGAGAGATTTGCTGCATTCCCTTTTCCAAACTTAGTGGATTGCTGCAGATCTCAACTCTCTAAAATAACAAACAGCTCTTTTCATAATTCAACGCTACCAGTGCAAGTGTGAAATTGTTGAGACATTGTGTTAATCTTCTAACGCTGAAACACAATATAAGAAATAACTCCCCACAGAATTCAGGTAAGAATAGATGAATTCCTGGGAAATGTCGTTAGGAAAAAACTAAAGAATAATGCTAGTTATGAAAGTGAACTCTGGAATGGAGGTGGTGGGGAAACAGATATCTTATGCATTTTTAAATTAGTTTCTATATTATCAAATAATTAAACAGTCCAACAATACAATTGCACTCATCTGAAAAAACAAAACAAAAGCTTTTTAGTATGCAGGCAGAATTTTCTCTTTTAAGTGAGGTTCAACAGCCTAATTGGATATCTTTGGCCTCATTTAGAGCAACGCTTTAACTGTCGTTCCAAGGAGCTTTGGATGCTTTGTCCAGAGTACAGTCTTCAGCAAATGTATGTCTAAAATGTGTGATGACCACTGATAAATGGTACTTCATTAAAAATGAAAAAAGATAATGTGTCACAAATATATATTTTCTCTCCAGAAAAGGGAATATGAGGGTAGTAGTAATTTAGATTTGCTCTTTCTTATACAAAACAGCTCTAGTTTTCCATAGCTTGGCAAACAATAACATCTAAAATAAAATATGAGAAGGGACAATGTATTTAAGTTGTTCCAACACTTTTCAGAGAATGAAGAGATAAAAATAGTTCTTGTGTGGAGAAAGGGGAAAGAAAAAAGCCTTTTGACTACACTAGACTACAGAAAAACTATATACAGTTTAAAATCAGGAAAATAGTATTTCCTGGATGCCAGAGATACTAGTGGAAAACAGATGCCCTGGGATCTGCCCACACATCAGCAAAAACATCAGGCTTTCAGCCACAATAAATTACTGGTGTTAGATTAGCTTGAAGGAAAAAACAACAAAAACCAAATAATATCTCTTATCTATATTTCTAAGTTTCAAACTGTATTTTCCAAAGTGGCAGAAAAAGTCATCAACACAATGAGTCAGTCAGAAAGTTCAAGGAAAGGGCTTGTCCCGAGGTCTCATTAGAAGAAATTTGCACCCATCTTCTCCTAAGTAGGCCAGCTTTTCAGTTCTGAGGTTAAAATTATTGATGGTATAAAAGAGATCAGATTATCTAACTGTTTCTTTGATTATAAACATATGAACTATAATCTCTAGAAGTGTTCCGGCCTATATTAACAAGGAGGCAAAAACATAAATATGGTAAAGATGTTATTCTTACAATAACTTAAATCAATAGATACCTTGCTTGTATTAAATGAAAAAAACAGATGCAACTAGTATGAGACTTTATTTTTTCTTCTGATGGGCTTATAAAATGTAAAACCATTTAAAAAATTCTGTGACACAGTTATTATGTGAAAGAGGTACATGGGGAAAGTTACTAGTTAATGTGATTTCTATGTCTGGACCTGTCATTTCTCAGGTAAATTTAGAACTCAAACTGTAGAAAATCATTATGGATGAGTTTTAATCTGAGATTTAAATAAAGAAATCCGTGGATAGAATTCAGATACAGATTATTGATAGAGAAATATTAATTCATGTCAAAGCTGCAAAAATGCTGAGGGGTTTTTTATTTGACTTTCTAAACCATCAAACTTTTTACATCTCAGGACTTCTTTTATGTCTTTACAGAGGAACCCAATTGGAATTTTCAAAGAGGCATGAGAATTTCAAAGCCAAAATTAAAAATTCCATTTGAGAGCCCATAGATACAGAAGTCTGTAGGCTTGCATGTAACTCTGTAATTTTCTTATATAATTCATGGCTAAGAATCCAGTGCAGCAGATTTTGGTTCTCTAGACCACAGAACAGGCTTTGGTCTTACAGTTAAGGAGACACACTGATATCCCTACAAATGACTACAATAGTTCCTTTTAATTGAATGAGAGCCTGCTGGAGAGACAAAACAGGCTGGAGATATGCAAAGTAAATAGAAGCTTGCAGAAATACAGGCTTTTTGAAAAGATTCACTGTTATAGCCTCAACTACTTCAAAAATAGACAAGTGTACAAAGAATTAACATATGTAAAATCTTACATTAAAGTGAGATTGACTCGTTTAGAAGCAGTAATACAGCAGGGAAGCAGCCTGCAGCCAGCAAAAGTGCTGCACAGTGGGAGGCTTATCCCAGCAAACAACGATTCACACCTGTTAATTACCCTGAACAGGCTTGCACACAATGCTAGGCATGGCATTTATCCATTGTTTAGAAGCAATACTAATGTAATCTCTTACGCTATTGTTATAACTGGAATGAAAGCTTAACATGAGTCATTTCCTTGCAAATCATCAATTAACTCATCATAGCATTTGCCAGAGGACCCTTAAAGATCCAGAATGATAAAGCTGTGTAAATAATATATATTTCAGGTTTGCTAACAATTATAGTAAAGTTGTGGATGGTGAGATTGCATAAACAGTATATTTCAGGTAAATTTTTATTTAAACCATTATTTGTCACTTAAAGTCTAAAATACGTGTTTGTACCAAAAATAATTTTAAAAAAACTCACAGAAGTTTCACTTACAATTCCAACACTTTCTAATTAGAAAGCATGTCAATTAAATTTGAAAGTTTTAAAACAATATTTAAGTAATTTGAACACTAGTCAAAATCCAACCATTTAACATGACACACTTGAACAACTTAAGGCTTTCATAAATTCATTCTAGTCTTTCATGTTAATGCTTGGATAAACTCAAACTGAATGCAGGAAATATTTTGGGAATTCTTGCTTCATCAAAATTATTTAACTAAAAATACTTTTTTTCTACCTGTATCTACTTGTGTACCTAAAACATTTTTTAAGCAGCATTAGAAGTCCTGTCCCTAATATTAAACACTAGCACACTCACTCTCCCAGAAACTGTGAAGGTGGTTTTCAGTACTGAAGGATTATAAAAATGTTGTCCCTGCTATTTGTGTATTCAAAGAGTTCGGGCTGCATGTACTCCCAGGCATTCTGCACATTAAAAAGAGTAGATTATATAATCATATTGAGAAACTCTTGATGACATATAGAAGCCTTAAAGGAGAAAACTCACTCATAGGGTTTTGATAAAAATTTTATATTTATACAGGTCCTGAATATGAACAGGACTGTTCTGATTTTTAGTTAAAAGGCAGTAAGCATCCAAACAACAAAAAAATCCTAGCAACATCCAGGAATTTTGGAGGGGGTCAGTAGGGAGAAAATTTAGACATACCATCTGTCATCTAAAAGCATTAACATTTCAAGATGATATATTTTATGCTGGCCTTTAATCTTTCCACAGAAAGCAGAAATCAGCAGACCTGGAGACTTATTTACCTTTATTTGTATTTCCAATCCCATCTATATTGGCATTAATTTCACTTTAAAAGCATTCCCTACTGATTTCAGAGACTCTTACTGACCTAAATTACGTAAGACTCTTAGCTTTTAGTGCTTGGGGAACATGAATCCTTTCTGAAATGCTTGTACTTATTCATGTATCTCAGGTGTCTACAAAAAAATGAAGGGATCCTGGGCAATATACTCACCATTCATTTGGTTTTGCCCTTCATTTGAATAAGGAGTTCTAAGGAGTAAGCCTGGAAGTCAAAGTTCACAGTCAATATGATTTCGTTTGCCAAATAGCTTTTCATTTGTGTAACTAACAATGAAAAGGCCATTATTTGTTCCTAAACACAGAATCATTGAGGTTGGAAGGGGTGCCTTGAGTTCATCTTTTCCAGACCCCTGCTAAAGCAGGGTCATTTACAGCATGTTGCCAAAGACTGTCCAGTCAAGTTTAGAATATCTCCAGGGATGTTAATTCCAAAACCTCCCTCGACCTTTTCCAGTGCTTAACCCCCCTTATAGTAAAAATATTTTATCTCACATTCAGGTGTATTTTCCTGTGGTTTTATTTTTGCTAGTGTTGGTTGTCAGCAACAGGTGAACAAGTTTGTTCAAGGATGAAATATATTCAGAAAACTTTAAGCGATTATTATTCTAAGTGTTTTTCTGCAATGATGATGAATTGGGCTTGTACTTGACCGCATTTATAAAATGTTCAATTACACTCACTGAAATTCCCAATGCTAATGACTTTTCATGGTGCAACCCACATGTATTAAGTAGATTTTTCTGTACTAATGCCTTATTGATAAACCAATGTATAAACAGATAAATTGGTCAGTGGTATGGCTAATGGTGGGTTTTGCCTGTGGCATTGATATCAGAAGAATTTAAAAAGTTTCACAGAAGTTATGGGTTGGTCTTAAAGTCATGCTAATAGGATGCTAGAGCAATGGAGCAGTAAAGAGTTCCCAGGAGAAAAAAAAAAAAAAAACCATAAAGTTTTTATTTTGTTGACAATTAATTCTTCAAAAATATTCAAGCAGAAACTCTAATGAAGTATAAGGTTAGATAATAACTTGGTGGTGGCTGATAGGACAAAAATACCACCTTGGATCACCTTAGATCATTATAATGTTAAGAAACATACTCCCGAGGGAAATTTGTGTGTGTAAATTATATTATAATGTGCTGGACCTGGACCAAGACCATCAGGGACTCAGGGTGCTGACTGGCTCTTGCACATCCTGTGAAAGATCTCTGCTTTAGGGACAACAGTTTTGGTGACCCAGATTGTGCAGCTATAAAGCCTTGACCAGATCATCTTGCTGCCCCCAGCAATGGAGAATCGGATCAGACGGGATTCCAGTGCACACCAACCAGTTTATCAGCTGCTCCACCTCATTCTCTCCAGTGTCCAGGTGGTAAGTGACTCAAAAGTGCGATGCTCCAGAGATATGAGCAAGGACAAAAGAGGTGTGAATTCCTTCACTGGTAAGTATCTTATTTCATCTCTTCCATGGAAAATAATCAATGGTGTGCACAAGCAAAAGTGGTATAAGGAATTTTTTTTCTTGCAAGTAGATGCTTGATATCAGGGGAAAAGGTACCTTTGTTGAGGCATCAGGGCAGAGTGTGAGAAAGTGGTACTAAGTGGTGGAAGCCCTTTTTCCTATGTAGATGCTCAGTCCTGAGGGAACATGCACCTTTGCTGATGAATTTGGAACTGAGTGCCTTATATAGACCTTATATATAAGGTCTATATATATACATACATACTTATATATATGTATATATNTGAATGCCTTTTTACTGCAGAAGAAAAAAGAATGGTACTAGGTAAGGTGAAAGGATAGACAGAGGTTTTGGGGTCTGAAAGGCACCTCCTTTTGACCTGAATCAATGTGCTGTTTGTAGGCAGCAAGGATATTGAAAAAATTAATGCTCTTGTAGGGAAGAGAAGGATCAATCAGAGGAAATTAATGGTATAGTGCTGGAGGATTCTGACAATGACTGAAGAAGATCAAGGGAAAATATGAAGGCATCTCCAGTCGATCCTCTAATTCCAATAAAGCTGGGGAATGAAACAATAGA
>VWZT01009797.1:865611-882523 GCA_013397055.1 Pachycephala philippinensis
TTTTAGATAGCAGAGCCAGTAATAACTAGCTGTAAGGGTGCACTAAGTAAATACCACACAATACCAATTGTTGCAGTGATGGGAATAAGAACTTTTTAGCCATTCTTACGACCTACAGAATGCACCATTGGAGATATTAAACTGATTTATAAGTTTCTACATTCTATATATGCCAGAATGTCCTCTTCCATTGTTAAGATAAAATTTATTATGCAAGTTATATTCTCAAATATCTTGTGAAAACTCTGTACAGCTACAAGTCCCAAAAGAAATGCAGTGGAAGGTTCAACTTTACTGACTAACGGGCCAGACCTTGGAAGAACCTGAGAATGATGTCCCTGATGTGGTGTTGAATGTGATAATTCCCTGGTGTGGGCTTCAAAGAAACAAGGTAAAGCAAAGGATGTGACTTTACTTAAAAGAAAACTCAAACTACTAGCAAAGCCAGTGAGGGTAAATCAATATCCTATTAGACTGGAAGCACATTAAGGATTGGAGTCCTTGATAAATACTTTTGAGAAGTATGGATTGCTTAAAGAATGTCAATTGGAATTTAATACTCCTACTTTACCAGCAAAGAAGCCTCATTTTCAGGAGTACAGACTCGTACAGGACTTAAGAGTAATAAAACAAATAAATATGGACATATACTCTATCACACCAAACTCCAGGTCAGGTCTCACAAGCATGGAGTAGACGAGGAGAATCATCTCCCTCAACCTGCTGGTCCTGCTTTTTTTGATGCAGCCCAGGGTGTGGTTGGCTTTTTGGACTCTAAGCGCAGATTCCCAGTTCATGTCAAGCTTCTCCTCCACCAAAACTCAAAATCCTTGTCTTCAGGGCTCCTATTAACCTATTCTTGGCCCAGCCTTTATTTGTGTGTGGAGTTATGCCAATCCATTGTTAGAAGCATGTTGTTAAATAATTCTGAGTTAAAATTTGATCCACCTAATCTCATCAATATTACTGGGTTTTCTTTCAATCATCCCTTGGTCTTCCACTTCCATCTCTTCTGCTAAGATGCCTACGACAATGGCTCGATAACTTTCAGGGTTTGGTTCCACATATGGCCTCAGAAGGCACCAGTAGTGTGCCATCTTCAAACAACGTGTTTGGTGAATGCCCTTGAATGGGTGCGTTCTCAAGCTGCCCAGTGCTCAGCATCACTTGCATGGCACTGACCGAACGCAAAACAACCCATCTCGTTAAATTTTGCTGTCTTTGTGCTTGGGCCATAATGGGCTGCATTTGTGTGAGGAGCTCTGAGATCTTTGTCAAAGAACACTGCATCAAAAAGCACAAAATCTGCCTACACATCACCAAAGAAACCTAAGAGGCTCTTGGGCTTCCTGAGGTTAAACCAGTTTACATTAGTTCTGAGTGTTTTGCAGATTGTCACTTATTCATCTCAATAGGGTGCAGATAGTGCTGGATGGCCATCTGTCCCTTGTTTTAGCTGCCAGCAATCAGCCACTTGGCAGGGCTAAACAAAGAATATCTCCATGATATTTAAAGACATACTGGACATTTTACCATGAGATTCCTGCCAGTAGTTCTATATTTAGGAAGCATTTTAGTTAAAAGAAGACTGAAAGTAAGTGGAGTGCTTCAGAGTCAACTTAGTCTGAAGAATAAGTTGAAATAAACATTGAAGACATTCAAGGGGTTTGAAAGTTTAGTAAATTTATTTAAAATGTATTTTTGTTCTTGCATTTTACAAATCAAGCCAAATGTATAATTAGATTATTATTAAATGAATGTAATCTCCTACCTCATTTTCAAAATAGACTGAACTGCAGTTACATATCTTCAGGTATCTTCTGACTCAGCAGATCTCCTTTCCAGAATGAAATGGGGCTAAATCTGGACTAGATCAAACACTAACCAAACAGTACAATTTATACTAATTTTTGTTTCTAAACATGCAAATAAAATAAACAGCCAACTTTCTCCATACAAACTAAAAAAAAAAAATCTTGAAAATACTACTGAACACTGCTGGAATTTCAATAACTACTTGACCATCATCATATAATCCCAACGAGAAATGTTTGTTTGTTGGAATTAAAGAGAAATGTATTCCTCATTGCCCATCTGAGTTTCAAACCTAAACAAATTTGGATAACCATGCATTAATGAAAGACACAAAATTTTCTGGTACCTGGGAAGAAACACAAAGAAAACGCATAGGAGACTCACCACCCAGTGAACATTCTTCAGCAGAGGTTTTAAGGGACCACTCTGTTGGATTTAGTCATTTAAGTCACTCTGGTATTGAATAAACTTCAGCAACATTTTCCATGGCTTATCTAAAGCATTTCTTAAACAAAAACTGGCTATGACTCATTAAAAAAAAAAAAAAAAAACAACCCATCCAAGAGTCACTCTTTCTACAATATTACAAGTATTTAAACACATTTTCCATTAAGTTCCAATATCATTTAACTTTCTTTCCCCAGGCACATGTGGCAGCTGATAAGCATAATACACTGTGCTATACTACTGCAAAAATTATTTCTCTTGTAATGGAAACACATATACGATGTAGCTTAAATTTCCTTACTATTGCTGTACATTTCTGAGAATTTTTGTTAAAGTCTGATGTAAATCTCTTTGCTCCTGAAAGCTGGCACTTTTATCACCTACTCTGATCAAGTCTGCAGAAAAAAAAGAGTAATTATTTCTTTATTTTCCTTTCTTTTTTATTTTTTTTAATCTAATCTTAAAAGGATTGTATAAAATTATCCCTGTTTTTGTCTTTTTAAGTTGCAGCAAACTATGTTAGAGCTTTTACGGGTATATGATTATGTGATCAAAGTTACCAAGGAAATGATCCACTGCTTAGTCACTAAAAGCATTAATACAAAGGAAGCAAAATTACTGTGCATCAGTTCAACTCATGTACAAAAATCCCTAAATGAAAAAAAAAAAAAATTAAATAATTTAAACCCTAAAACTGTTCAACAGATTACACTTATACTCTAACAGCATCAAAATGATTACGCTGGTTGATGGCCCAGAGAACATGAAGTTTTATGCAAGACTGATGAGCAGTAAGTTTCAAGCCAGTTTTGATAAATTGATGCATCATTAATGTGTATTTGCTGAATATAATCCTGTGAGAAGATTTAAATTTTTGATGACAAAATCTGAAATCCTCAGCCAATTTTAAACTCATGAGAGATTAAATTAGCATTAGAATGAGGCTGATTTCAGATTCTTTTGAGTGATGACTATACCAATTAAAACCAACACTAATAATCATGTAATCTTATTTAAAAAACCCAACATTTTTTTAGATACCAAAAAAATGCTGAACCTTAAGTTAAGAGACAATATTGGAAACTTAGTTTACTGTGACCCACAGCTTTAGCTAAATTAAAAGACCTCTATTTCTCATTTGGATTAATTTTTTTCTTACATCATTGTAGATTAGCTTCAAACAGTAAATTATAAGGTGTGCTTTGCTACCAGCATAAAATGGGCTTTTTTAAAGTCCATTTAAAATAGGGTGGTACGGTCATTAAGTTTTTCAAAACACCTTTAAGAGTAAATACAAGCAATAAATCTTATGCTGTGAAATCTAATAATGCAACTAGCTATATGCAATCCACATTTGCATTCTATCAGATTTATTTTATTTATTTAAAAGTAACATCAAGAGATTTAAAAAAAAGACATCAGATTCTCCTCTGTACTGATATCCATTCTTGTGACATTTTCAGAGGCTGATTATTGCTTTCTAGGATTTTCCAGCTAATCTATACAAGTCACAAGAGACTGCATATAAACCGTGCTATATCAGAGGTTCTTGGCCTTCAGTCACCCCTGTTGCACCAGCTGCTCAGTAATCTTTGCGCTGAGAATGGAGGGTACGTGAGTACTGGGCTTGATTTCATGGGTGAACAGTCACAGCATTTACTGCATGAATAAATAACGCAGGCCAGATTCATGCTTTGTCTAATTGCATTAGAATGAATGTGCTTACTCCAGGGATCAAAGTAGTTGGTAGGTAAGTGTGCACAAAGGCAGTAAATCATGGTGGTATCTTCCTTCCTGGAAGATGTAAAATGTGAAATACAAGGATATTTCATGGCCAGGGGGTGGGGGGAAAGTTTGATCTATAAAGAATTAACTAGACATTCAGTAACTGAAAATTGTTATCTTTGACAGCGCGTAGGACAAATATAGGTATTTTTGTTTCATTTTGGCCTTTTTTTCTTCAAAAATACAACATCAATTTCATTCTTGGAACAACAAAGGAACAATAAACCCATAATCACAGGAACTGTCACCATCAAAAAAGTGTTTTCCTTGAATGCACTTCATTGGGTTTACCTGTTATCAGCCAATTTTGGTATTAAACTCACACAACCTAGCCAAACTATAACAAATAAACTTGAATGTTAAAAAGCAAGCAACTTTCCCTGAAACTTCGGTCTCATTAACTCAGTCAATAATTCTATAAATCCATGTAGCTTTTGATGCAGTTCCCATTTCCGGAACTTTCTGTCATTCATATATGTGTACATATATAGTGTGTGTGTATATATATATATACATACACATATGTATGTAGGACATACTGTTGGAGCATTTTACCAGCAGTATAGTGAATATCAAGGCAAGACCTTTAAGGAGATGAAAGTGATTTTATTTAAAATTAAAACTGAAGTAAACCAGGTTTCCCTTACTTGCACTCTCCCTCAGTGTTTCATACTCATAAACACCAGATGTGTGCGTGGTATCCAAAATGTCTGTCCTGCTGCCAGGTGCCATGGCAGGGGTGTTCAGTCTTTCCAGCCACAGTCAGGCAAAATGATGCCAGTGTTCACATTTGGGATCTAGGATCTATTGAAATGATAGCAAGGACAAAGGATGCCAGCTTTTTTGTGCTCACATGTCCTGTGTACTTTAGGTTTGGTGACTATGCACAGGTATGGGATATGTCTTTCTGTACCATTTTGGAGCTGATGGTGATTGGTGTGTTTGTCCTGTCTCAGATTCATGACACATCAACAGTCCATACTGTTCTTTGCCTCCACATCTGGATGTCTTGTAAAGGTCCAGGTGTGTGTGCTGGAGCCTTGGCAGTGCTCTGTGGCCATCTCTTACCTTGCAGCTGCACTCTGACCTCTGCTTGCTTCTGTATTAGCTTGATCCAAAATATGTTGGACTTGCAGGAGAACTCTCATGTAATGAAAGACTGGACCAGACCCAAACTTAAGAAAAACTACTCATCCCAACTGGGATTAATTATACAAGTATAAGTGTCATAGAGTATAAGCATTCCATAACCCTTTAAACAGGCTCCAAAGAGTTGTTATTATTAAGCCCCATTTAGACTTTGACACTTGCATTTCATGTAACCTTAATTTAATTAAAAACAAACAAAAACCCCTTTGGCTTCTTTCTCACCTGAGCTGCTGATCTACTTATAGCTTAAAGAGATCTGTCCTTATGTCCTTTTACCTCCATCAGTCATTACCAGCGTAGAATCATTACCTTTTTCCACTGGTTGACTATTCTGAGAATTACACATCAGAAGGCAGACAGAAGGATACTGGCTGACTTTCACAAGATAAAACATCAAAAGTTGGAAAGAAGTAGTTTTGTTCCTGTATTAAAGTTATGGTAAATTGACATGGGAGAAACAAAGTAAATGAAACTTCAGAGCTTACTCTTCAGAATTCGTTTCTGAAGAGGAAAAGGGAAAGGTGAGAAAGAGTAGAGATTTAGCTTGATGTTAAAAGTATGAAAGGGTCAAATATTTTATTGGTATAACTCAACTAAGTTTCAGTAGAGCTCTCTGTATCCATTAATAGTAGCTACATTTCAGACACACTAAATGCTTTGTTTATTCTGCTTTAGTTTCATAGGACTAGATGTAGTACACAGTCTACACTAGACATAGTTTTTAGTGATAAAGTTTGAAGAGATACAAAGGTTACATAGCAGCAAAGGACCATAAACCCCCTTTATATTAGAGGCTGGGACGGAGAACAGAACTGCTACTGTGCCGGTGCTGCATGAAAAATGGATTATTGTCAGTAGGAATGAAATAAGATTATGATCTCCACTAATTCAAAGTTCTTTCCCAGCTTTTTTCCTCTGTCTAATCTGCCAGTTTAAAGTTTTATATTACTTTCAGTCCTCTGGATTTTGTTCAGCAAGTTTTTAGAACAACACAGCTTTGGATCATACAATCATTAAATATTTCTACTTTATGCTAATATGTTCATTAAAGATAGTTGAACATTTTTATTGAAAAAGTTTTGGCTTGAAAATTATTTTTTGAGTGTATAGTTATATTTTTGACAAAAATATAACTATACACTCATATATATATATATAAAATTAAGATTGAATTTGACTCAAATTATATGAAAGCATAACATTCCCTTGCTCTACTCTTTTAACATATACTTCTGAGATAGGGAAAAATAAAAGTACAAAGAGAAACTTCCTCATAATTTTTATCTCCTCTTTCTCCCTTTTTAGGTTTGTTTTTCCCACTGTTTATTATCTTTAATAAATTACAAATTTATCAAATATAAACCACCTGTTTTTAGACTGAAACAATCTTAAATGATTAGTGATCACCTTTTTACTTCCACCATTTGAGATGGTAATTGAAAGTTATAGTAGGGAACCTAGCAAAACAATCTTTTTTCATCTTTTGGGAACAACTGATCTTAATGCACTGACTCTATTTTTAGAAAGCACAAGGAGTCTGACAGCTTTCAGATTAGGTGTGACCAGCGCCTCCTTGGCAATTAAAAGATCTTATAGTTGGTGAATTCAGGCAGCTCTGTGATGCAGGACATGCATTTGTACCCAGAGGAAATTCTTGTTTTATATGCATTTCAGATGTTGTTACTTTTCAAAACTTTTTCGGAGAGACATCCAGCATAACTGTGTCTTTTAGCTCAGTCTCATTCTTCCTCTTCAATTTATTACAGTTTTATGGAAATTACAAATGAGCTGTGAAAAGAAAGGGAGAAGAGATTTTTTTGGAATGCTTTAATATCCTGTCAGCAAGCTCTCCAGAGAGAGTCAAGAAATTTTGATAGGATGGATATTCTTTTTTCCTTCCTCCATCCTCTTGCTTACTAAAAATAAAACATATGAAGATACACAGTTTCATAGAAAATCATTCTGCAATAAAAAATACCCATTATAGAGTGTCAATGGATGTGATAACATGCATAATTTACCTACGGGGAGTATGCAATTAGAAAATTAACCTTTTATGTCTCTCTCTCTAATCAGATGCAACAAATGACTGGAGAATAACACATTAGCAGCTGTATTTACTGTATTTGCATGTTATTAACAAGAAATTGATTATGCTTCAAAAGAGGAGAATTGAGTCTGTGTCTATGAAAAGCACAGTTTGAGATGGCATGGTGGCTCTTCATATTCTTTTTTCTTTTCCTTTCATTCTGGTAAAGGTGTATTACCAATTCCAGGTATCCTAAGGACCTGTTAAAACACCTCAAATTTTCCTGTTTTCAGGAAAAAATGTATTTGTCACGTATTTCTACCATAGTGATTCCAGCTTTGAAAAGATTTAATGAAAAAGGGCTATTTAATGCCAATTGGAATGACTTTTTTTTCAAATGAGATTAATATTTTTCTATTAAGAAATGGATAGACACCAATTTCATTATGAAAGAGCAGTCTACAAGTAATAATGTATTTTAATCACTATGAACTTTATCTCAAATTATTAATGTAACAAAATTAAAGTCTCCATATCTGACTACCAATATCGAGAATATTTCTGGTCCTCTATTGTAAGCCATACAAAACGTCACGTCTGTGGTGGTCTCAGAGGAATTTAGGATGACAGCAGGAGATACAAAGGCCAATAGTGCAATCCTCTCTTTCAGCATGTTATACTTTGTGTTATCATCTATCAGAAATGACAAAGGCTATGAGAGGACCATCTCCCTTCTTCCAAGTGCTGAAACAATGTGATTTCTGTCATTCTGAAGATTACTGCCCTTCAATAATAAATATACATATAAACTTCTGAGGAAATTTGATAGAGTTTCACCAGTAAGTGGAAAAAAGTCAGTTTTACAAGCAGCAGTCAGGTTCTGGGAGAAAAAAGACTGTTTTGGAAGATGTAGGAATATCAGTTCTACCATAATTGAGATTGACCCATGCCCCTCACTACAGGGGAAAATGAATAATTAGGAAAAATGCTTTGATTTTCACTCTTCAGAATATCTAATGTTTCACCAGTGATTTTTTTTCCTCTATCAGGAAAATTTAGAAGATGGTAAAAAGCCAAACTCAAGATCTGAGCCTCTCTGACAGAACTATGTAAGCTTGAACACAACATTTGTCTTTTCTGAGCTTCAATTTCCTTGTCCATCAGCTTAAGATAGCAATAGTCCCTTACCTCACAGGGGTGTTGATTGACTGAATGCAAAAATGTTTAAAGTTTGTGCAATTATAATGGGGATCTGCATCATAGGCATCGTGAAAAACTTAAATAAATTTCAGTTCTATAGGCAGTAGTTTTATTCAGATTTTTTTTCTCCTCTGTTATTCCTGGATAATACTCCACAGAAATTCCTCTTTATCTAGGACACCTTATTCTGATTTTGTACTTCACTCATGCTTATTCAGAGTTTCATTCCTGGGAAAAAAAGCCAAATCTGACTAGCTGGACTTGATCAAAAGAGAGACTGAAATGTACGCATTGAAACTAGTTTTAGATTGTGCTCTTCAAGGTGTTCCACTGTGACTGGGAATAGAGTTCAAGACACCCCTTTTCAGGATTAAGTTCCCATGAAGGAAGGAGTCCCAGCCCACAGTTTTAGGGTTTTAGCAACTTGTTAATCAGTGAGGCTTGACATACGGTAAATGAACTGCAGTGACAGACTGGACTGATTGCTAGAATCCGTAGAAAAGCACAGCGGTGAAGCATGGCCACCTTTTCCTTCTCCTGTGACTCAATTTTAAATATCAAGCAGCTACATTTGTACTTTTCAGGGTTGCATATCCAGATCCAGTGCATCTGTGTGCTTCGTGATGTGAACTAGATAAAGACTCCTCAGGCAGCTTCATGCGAAGGAAGTGAAATTTTGTCCACTTTCCACCACAATGGAGAGGATCTCTCCAGAGTGTATCTTTGTAGAAAGGCTGTGGTGGACCTTTAGCACAGCGTTTTCTGGTGCACAGACTTTTATTACAATTCTGCAATGATGTTGGAACATATTCACCTAAGGACTGTGTAAATAGACTTTTAAGTACTCTACAAGAATGCATAAGAGCATGCAGCATCACAGAGTGTCTTAGGTATATGTGGTGTGGCATCATACACATATGTGTGTGATGTTATGTACACATATGCATGTGTATATGCTGTTATCTCCATGTACTCAATGCTTAAAAGCAACAATCTCCCTGTGCAAAAATGACATATATTATACCTGATGACAGCAGGTAAACATTGATGAGGACGTTGGTTTCACCTAGTTGACAGGCCACACCCCAAATATACTATGGCAGGCCTAAAATAAATCTATTTCGTTCAGCTGCAGAATGTTTTTCCCCCTGGGATATCAAAAATGAGCTGTCAGAATTTTATTCAATAATGCTGAAGTTATTTCCCTGTAGAGGATAGAAATAGAGAAGTAGTACTTAAAAGGTGATCTTCTGGACTGTATTTTATAATCTTTGTGAGTTATGATGAATTTTCACATTTTTCATCCATAGGACTATAGATGAGTCACCTCATTGCTTTGGGTGAAGATAGAACTTGTACAATTTGATTTAGTATGTTGTACTGATATGTGGTATTTTTAAACTTAAACAAGTGCTTCAAATGTAATTATTAAAGCATTTGAGCAGATGCTGACCTGTTTTTTGTTTTACAGTTGCATAACAGAGAATATTACCTCCACATATTGCTTTTGAAATGACAATGGATGCAATTTATTTCATCATATAACATAAAGGTCAGTCCTGATAAACTGCCGTTTGCAATGTTCTGAGGAAAATATAATAGTAACTTCTATCCTTCTGTACCTAAATAAATAGGAATGCCTCCAGAGACTTGGACTGCAAATTTGATTTTATATAATTAACCAAATCAAAGTAAAAATATGCTTTATTGAGATATTACACTGAATGGTCGTTAGAGTTGATAACTTATTTAGTAGCTTGTTGACAAATGAGCTATTCTGAGTGCCATTACTACCCTTCAATTAATTGAAGTATGCAATAAGAGTACAGTTCATGTACAAGAACACTATTTTTAATCTTCTAATACTGCATGCATCAAGTTTCCCATCATTATATCAAAGTGCCTTTTTACTTGCAGTAAAATCAATGACCTTGATAATAATTGGTGAATATTAAACGTTTCAGAAGTTCATATAAAGCCTTCAGCTCGTGATACCTTCATTTAGGTTATTTCCTCTTATTTTATTTTCAGAGAAAGGTGATGAATCGATGAAAACAAAACATATCACAGGTTATTCATTTCAGTCCTATCAGACCAGATAACAGAAATACCAATGTAAAAAATGACACAAGAGTACTACCTAGAGTTGAAAAGGCTCCTAAAACTTCCAGCTACTTCAAAATTTCTCATGGTCCTAACTCTCAAGCCTATCTTGATCCTTCAGGATGGCATTTCTTCCTTCCATGTCGACCACATCACACAGCTTGGTGTCAGCAAACTTGCTCAGGATGCAGTCAGTCCCACTGTCCATGTCAATGACAAAGATGCTAAACAGCACTGGTCCCAACGCTGATCCCTGAGGAATGCCACTCGTCACTCATCTCCACTTGGACACTGAGATATTGACTCTACTCTTTGAGTGCAACCTTCCAGGCAGTTCCTTATCTACTGAGTGGTCCATCTATCAAATCCATGTCTCTCCAGGTTAGAGACAAGGATACCATGTGGGACAGTGTCAAACGCTCTGCACAAATCCAGGTAGATGATGCCAATCACTCTTCCCTCATTCACTATTACTGTAACCTTGTCATAGAAGACCCCCAAATTTGTCAGGCGTGATTTGCCCTTAGTGAAGCCTTGTTGACTGTCACCAATTGCCTTGTTTGCCACGTGCCTTAGCATAGTTACCAGGGTGATCTGCTCCATGATTTTGACAGGCATTGAGGTGAGGCTGACTGGCCTATATCCTTCCCCAGGTCTTCCTTATTTCTCTTTTTAAAATGGGGTTATATTTCCCCTTCTCCAGTCAGTGGGAACTTCACTGGACTCCATGACTTCTCAAATAGGATGGATAGTGTAGCCACTTCTTCTAACAGTTGTGTAAAGTGCCCACCATTCTGCCTTGAGGGTCAGGCAGGAGGAGTGCTCTGTTGCTGGGCTGTGTGTGCTTCGAGCCTCTGCAGTCAGGCAAAGCAACACCCCACCTTCAGAGAGGCATCCTCCCCATCCTCCTTCCATGAAAGCTGCCACACCAGGCTCCCCAGGGCCACCTCTTATGGGAGTGGGGATGGCTGCTGTCCTGTCAAGCCCAGGCTGTGCCTCTGCAGCACCATTCCCCATTTCAGGAAATCTCCCTGTAGGCCACGATCCCCTGCTCTGGCCTGGGGGACACTAATTTTCCTCAGCTCATTCGCTGGTATTTCTGCAAAGGGAACAGAGTTTAACACTGTTATGAGTCAAATGACAAACATTGATGTGGACTAGTCTTCTACACCCTAAGAAGATAAATTTAAGGTCATGATTTTACTTACATTAATATCTAAAAATGCTAATAATGGTGTGTCAATCTCTGTTACTGGACCACCAGATTGTTGCAGTCTGCGACAAGTAGATGGATCATCCCCCCGGGAGCCAGGCTCAGCGTTCCCCCCGCAGACGTCCTCCGGTCCGCGGGCTGGGAACGGAGCAGGCTCCCTTGAGGGCAGCGACGACGGAGGAACAAGAACGAGAGGGACTCTCGGCGTGGGGTTCCAAGGCAAGCTTTATTATGGTGGCGGCATGGTCCCGGGGCCACCACGCCTCGGGTACCACCACGGTCCGAGAGCCGGCCAGAAGGGCGCTGACCACGTGGGGGTTACGCTGCATATACCGAAAGGGAGGGGCCACACAATGGGGTGATCAGGTACAGACCAATGAGGGTGGATCAGGAGAGAACGGGGGGGCCAATAGGAGCTTAGGCACCACGGTGTGGGCTCCGCCTTGACCACACTGTGATGCCGAGTTGCTTTGGAATGGTCCCAATATGCCAAGGGCCATTCCTCCACACCAGATAAAGCTGATTTGACCTGGAATCTGGAATAATGAAATAATTCTGCTAAATGAGCCAGTGTGTGTGGTGTAGTTTATTCTCGATAGAAGGTGGTGGTTGATACTTGAAAAGTTGCACTGATGCAAACATAGGCTGATATGAATCCTGCTAAAATAAAAACAACCAGTCAAGAGGTTGGGGTTTGTTTTGGTTTGGTTTGTTTGCATTTGACCTTTTTCTGTAGTATTTTTCTTTATTTGGTTGGTTTTGGCTTTTTGTTGGTTTTTTTTTTAACAACACTTGAAATTCAAGTTCAGCAGCCCTTTGCAACAGCTCTGTGAGTTCTGTCAGTCTCCAGCATTTCCTGTATACAATCTGAAGTGTGTGCTCTGCCAGAGACCCTTGTAAGCCTTCCCAAAGCTGTCTCATGCCAGCACCAGATGTGCACTCCAATACTGTCCATGAGGATATTATCTCAATTATAAGAACTTACAGGAGAAATATTTCAGCCTTGTAACACTGACAAAAATAATTAATTTTTGGTTAATGGTTACTTCTATGGATTTACATTATATTCCAGAACTTTCACAAGAAAGACGAGGTGTGAACTTTAAAAGCTGTATATAACAAGGTGATTTGTAGGTGGCTGAAAGTTAAGATTAAGTGTGAGTTGGTGACAAATAATAAACCAGTAAGGCAGTTTTGATCTATTCAGTATTATCATAAGCCTGAGCCAAAAGACTATCATCAGGAAAATATGACAGTATTCTTATAATATAGGACAGTATTATTATTGTATTTGCATTTTTTTCTATTTACATTACTTATTTCTCTACAATATGGTTTAAGAATACTGAATCCAAACTCTTGTGCAAAATTCTACTTTTGTGCCAAGCTATCAATAGTCACTTTGTG
Organism: Pachycephala philippinensis; assembly: GCA_013397055.1. Classification (NCBI taxonomy): domain Eukaryota; kingdom Metazoa; phylum Chordata; class Aves; order Passeriformes; genus Pachycephala; species Pachycephala philippinensis. The sequence continues at coordinate 878,760 of VWZT01009797.1, forward strand.
GTTTGTTTTTTTTTTAATTCTGAAAATCAGTTTTGAAGGAATGCATGGGGATGTTGGTCTGTCTCAGGAAATGCAGACTATTTTTGTTGGAAATCTAAGTATTCTAAGAAGTAATACTCCAGTGCCTCATAAACCAGAATGCTTCAGGGCACTTTGTGTTGGATCTGTCTCAGTAAACATCAGACAACTAAAAGTTGTCATCTAAACTAGTCATCTAGTCTTCCTTTTAGTCAATGGAGAGAATAAACACCTTTAGGGAGTGATTCATCTCATTGAAGATGAGCATCTGAGACAGCTTAGACAAATTGTCTGCCTACAATGTCTAGTTCTCTCAATAATGAGAGCTTATACAACTAGCTTAGATTGAGACAATCTTCAAGACATTTGAAACTAGACAAGACAAATCCCATGTTTCATGTCTGTTTGGAATCAAAGAAGAGAGAAGAAGAGAAAAATAACAGTAGTTAAACATTAAATTGTTCCAGGAATAAGTTAACCAAATACTTAAAAAATATTTTCAAACTATTATTTTCAGCTATTTACTTTTAAGTACTTGACTAGTGAAAGGAAATGCTGTTCAGAAATACACTATTCAGCTGTTCTTAACCAACATTTGCTGAAAGATCTTGTGATGTTTGCATTTCAAAGTGTAAATTCAATTTTGTTTACAAGAATTAAAACGATGCTTTTACATTTTTAAAGGGGGAAAGTATAGATTATAGTGTGCATTTTGAAAAGCAGAATGGTTAGAGGAAAGGAATAATGGTATTCTAGCAGTATTTTTGAAACACAAATCATCAAATCATAAAACCAAAGGGAAAATATAAAAGAATTCTGTCTCCTTGTGAAACCATATGCCTATACTATAGCAAAAGATAATAGTAATGACATAAGATTTGCAGTCATAATAAACATAGAATAAATCTTAGAAGATACATTAAAAAAGTAAAATTTCAATACAATGCAAATTACTTTGTCAGGAGAGATGAATTAATTAAGAAAATAAATTTGGACTTGCTAAAGCTTATGCAGTTGAACAGCGGAGATTGATTTGTAAAGCATCATCATGAGTGGTAAATTCAGGTGGCATTTCCTGTTTTTATTTAAGGGTTCTTGCAGAAGTCTTTCACTATACAGATGACAGAGTGAAAGTGATAAGCTATTTTGCTCAGTTGAAATTCTTTGAATTCATACTTTTTGATACCCATTCCTCCAATATATAGGTAACATGATCTGTTCTGCAATGATGTCTAAGTATTACTTGAACATAGAAGACAGAGCTAAGTTTTTTATTTCATGTGGCCTTGGTTTGCCAATTGAATCTCTGTGGTTTGCTAATTCAAAAAGTGAATAGTACCTAGAGGTCAGTAAGACAATGCATGCAAATTTTAAAGGAAGTTTGGAAAAATTTGCAAAGAAACAGAATGCCATATCAAAAACAGGCAAATTGTTTGCTGGGAATGCGGAACAAAACTACAGCTTAAGTTACAGCAGTATTCAGGATTTAATAAACACTTTCTACCTGTGCCACAGGATGTTCATGTAAATACTATCATTCAGAGGTACCCAAGAATCCATATCCTTCAGCTCCTATCCCATAACCTCCCCTAGATTATTCACTTCTGAATCTTGGTAAGTGCTTCACATAATATTTAGAGTATTACTGCTCTAGGATATGTGGAAAATTACAGCAAGTCTGCAGGAACCGTGCGCCCTCTGGGATGCTCACATTCGTCCAAGATGCAAGGTTGAATGTAGAGGGAAAGAATATAAACACACTCCATCATCTCCTACCACCACTATGGAATGGAAGGAGGTTGAGTCTGTTCTGCAATGTTCTCACTTGTAAAATATGACTATTGAGTACACCAGAAGGTGACAACTCTGCAATTTAGCATTCATACTATTTTAAAAAGTGAGAATGATAAGGACACAATACACTTTTTTCTCTTTCTTCCTTTTTTTTTCTGTGTTGTTCGTGTGTTTGACAAAGAATTTTTTTTTAATCCACTATGCTGATTAAATCTCAGGGTGAATTAATTAAAAAAAAAAACATGTTTAACTACATTCTTCTGGAGATTCAAACTAAGCAGTTGCTTTCATTTATTGTATAAATTGCATAACTAATTGTGGGGAAGGCTTCATTATAGATATGCTTAAAATTTTCTCTTTAAGACTGATTTATTCTGCCAAAGAATGTAAGGAACAGCTATTCACAATCCCTTCAGCCTAGTATCTTGTTTCTGAAAATAGGCAGTTGTGAACGCTTAGGGAAAAAAATGTATTGGAACTGAGAAATTTATACTGTAAAACTTCCAACAACTTGGAATTTAATATCTTATGACAAACTCTATCTCCAATTTTGTGTTTAATAACTCTTGACAGACATTTCTTTCATTTGTTGATTTTTTAACTGCAAAACAATAATCATAAAACAATTCATTTTTAATCTTTTTATTTTATTTTTGAAGGCATAAATTTTAATTTGCTTAATAATTTGGACATTATTGAAGTGTCCAGTATCTACATTCAATGAATATTAATATTGTAGAGTATGTTTTGTGAGTTCAGTAATGCCCACAACAAGTAAGGTTTTATAGATCACTTCAGTAAAATTAACAGGAACACCGATTTTTTGTCCTTGAACCATAAACAGTCATTACCTCATCAGAATAAACTCTAAAATAGAGCAGAAAGAGCTATTGAAGCTTAGGAAATATAATCTGGAACATAATTTGGAGTCAGATATGACACAGGTCACTTGGGTTTTGTTTTGACTCCAAGTCTGTAAAATGCAGCCGTACAATGTGTCTCGCTAAGGGCAATCCCTGAAAATACTAAATGCTTTTAAATCCTAACATTTCAAATCACTGTGTAGATATAAGGAAATAAGAAGCCTTCCTTACACACATGCAAAAAATCTCAAAAGTGCTAGAGAAATGTCTGGAGGACTGTGTCCTCTGCCTGTGAACTCTGTGGTGCCTGGCCCCAGGGCCTTCCCCTGCTGCGGAGGGCTGGCCTCTGGCAGCAGTCTGGGTGTGCCTTGCTAGCAGACTGCCCGACTGCAGCGAACAGCTGCAGGGAACGAGGTGATAAATTAAAGAATTATGGTCCAACGATTAGGTCATCAGGTCTTCCTGACAAATGGCTAGCATATTAATTGGTGGTTAAAATTAATATCTCTATTTTGGCTTCTGATAAAAAACCTAAAGAAAACCATCTGATTATCATTAGAGAAGACCTTCTTTTGATTTAGGTACACACACATACAATTTTGGAAGGTAATCTACAAAGCATATAAAATCCTTAATATCTTGTGGTGACATTTAACAGGCTGTAATATAGTCTTTTAGTGAATCAGTGGAAACCTCACTGGTTGAAATTTGTGAGGGTCATCTGAAAAAGATTTTGGAACGAAACTTTATGTAGACTGGCTTCCATCTCTAGCATTCTCATTCTGACCTATATAGCTCTGTTAAAAAAAAGAAAATTAAGATTTCATTTCTGCTGTGTTGGTACAGAGGAGGTCTGTGTGCAAGAAGACATCTGCATATGGCTGAATGCAGAATGGGATGCTTTCCACAGAAACTAAAGAAAACCAAAATGGTAAAAAGGTAATCACTGTAAATGATACTGTTCCTTGAAGAATCCGAATCAGTATAGATAATAATGTATATATAACAGGGTAAGATATAGTATGGAACTCAGTCACACCAAACTGAATTGAAGCAAATAACATAGATATTTCTATATTTATATATATA
>VWZT01009797.1:883853-992478 GCA_013397055.1 Pachycephala philippinensis
TTTTGTGTGTGTGTATACTGATTGCATATTCTATACTTTATTACTGCTGGTGATCAACCTGACTGTATATTTAGGCCTTACAGATGTTATCAGAGGAGACAACAAGTCAAATTATTACAATAATTTTAGAATCACCAGAAGTATGTAAAAAATTATCTCATCAGCATTGTTCAGCAAAAAAACACACACAAGAAAGAAAATAAACGCCTCAAAAATAACATAGATGAAAAAACTCTTCTCTTATTAAAAGAGCCCACAAAGTTTAGTTCAGATTTTTGAATTTCGGATAAGTTAAGAATAATTCTTTAAGGTCAGACATTTAGTTTCTGAATGCCATAGAGATTCCAAGACTCTGGTTTGGGCTTCTTATGAGATATAATCTCCATCAATAAATTACATTTACCAAGAATGATAATTTTTTTATTGCAAAACAAAGATTTCTATAACTATATTTTATCTGTAAGTGAATTCTATTTTAGTTTCATTAAGAAAAATTTCTAAATAAAACTTTCTGGTTTTCTCCAGGAAGCTTGTGAGTATAGCAAATTTTTTTTTTCCTTAACCATTGTGAATTGCCCTTTTTTCAGGAAAAAAACATATAAAATACTGCACTAATATATCAGGGGGAAAATGGGGTAAAGGTATTTGACACTTTTATCTGCTGGGGAAATGTTATCAGTAAAATTTCTGGCATAAAAACATTCCACTCACTGATCCATCATATGTTTATTAATGTCTCTATCCCATTTTTACATAGTCTTCTTACAAAAATGTGTCTTTTGCTCTTACGTGTCCTTCTTGAAACAAATAAGGCCCCACTTTTCTTTATGCTTTTCTTTAGGAAGGAAAGAAGTCAGACTTATGTCAGCACTTACCTGGTTTGCTAAGGATCAGGGATGCCTCAGACGAGCACAGAGACAAGTGAGTCAGTGACTCTGTCCTTCTGATTGGCACATCTTCGTGACCCAAAGAGTTGTTTTGTTGTTTTCAAGACATAACCCTTGGAAAAGGGTAAAGGTGGGGAAATTTCTCAGCAGTAAAAAGTGTGTATGAATTAAAAAAATGAAGATATTGATTAATTCCTACTGTTACAAAGCCAAAGAGGCACCAGTTTCAGGCCTTCATGAATTGTGATGCCGCTACACACTTGTGGTCATATTTTATCTAATGTTTTTTTGTAAGCTTTATTCTGCCTTTCAGAGCCTTGTTCAGCCACAAAAAAAGTCAAACATGTTGGTTAAGTGGATGTGCCTTCAGTGGAGGTTGGAAATTTAGCACAAATTGAAAGAAATAGCCTTCATTTGGGCTTTGAATGTTTTCCTGTGTTCATAAGCCCTAAAGTCTGACATGCAAGAGAAAAATAAAGTGTAGATACAAGTAATGATAAATAGTGTTTTACAGGTTATCAGTTGAGAGTTTATTCTTCAAGCTCTTTTGCTTAACTTAAATCCTTTCTGAATCTCTGAACTTATGTGAAATATTTGTAATTTTGCCAATGAACATGATGAATATTTAAAGTAATAAATTACCTGCTTTCAGACAGTAGGAGGTCTCTGTCTCTTTAAGGTATGAATGGCATAATTAAATGTAAAATAGTCATAATATTTTTCTCAGAATGTTTAAAGAAACCCTTCCTTCCTTCCTTCCTTCCTTCCTTCCTTCCTTCCTTCCTTCCTTCCTTCCTTCCTTCCTTCCTTCCTTTCCCTTGTGTCTGTCTTCCTTTTTTGCTTGGCAAACAAATTATCTAATTGACGTATGCATTAACGGAGGTTGACTGAGTCAACCCCGATTTCAATTACATGTTATTTCTTTAAATTATATCTTCATAACACCTAGTGTTATTTTAATGCTGTAGCAAAAGACAGCTGTTTTTAAATAAATGCATGCAAACAAGAGATGGCATTATTAATCAAAATGCTATGCTACAAATTTTAGGGCTGATTAGTCATTTCATAGCCCCTAGCAATAAATAGCACTAATTTTTTATTTATTTTAAACAGATGAGGTTGTTTTCCTCCTTCCCTAGAACATCTTTCTCAGAACCATCTTTATTGAGCAAGAGTAACTCGGCAATTCTTTTCCTCTTTTTCACACCAGGGATCAAAATTGTGATTCTGAGAATGTTGTTCTGAACTACCTTTATATTCCTATAGCTTTCTCACTCTTCTTTCTACTAAAAAAATGCAAACATTTAATTTAATTAGAAATTCTGGTGCCTCTTAAGTGTGGTCCAACATTTGACTCTAGATTAGAGGAATAAGTGTTTATCTAACTATTTTCTCCATATTTTCTTTCTATTGTTTATTTTCATGGGTTTTTTGACTTTTACAACATTATACAATGTGAATACAAAAGTTATGTAGAACGAAAGCTGAATAACAACCTTTTATATGTCCTTCACACCTTTATAAGTGCTGACAGTAGGTAAATGCAACAGCGGCAGTTTAAACATTTGATTCTGTGAATTAGATTTTGTCTCAAAGTAAACTTAAAAAAAAAAAACTTATCTAAGGGAGCTCTGAGGTCTATTTTATTTCTACCTTCTTACATTCAAAAAATGTACAATATACATAAAAGTACAAAATTGATACTTTTGTCTTCTGTTCCAGTAGAGAAAGGGAAAAAAACTCGAGCTAACAGTCCTTTCACCATCAAAACATGAGCCACTTCTTTAAAAAAGTACTTTAAAGAATAGATAAGTGTTTTGCTGTCTTGTAAAGGTCAAAAGATAGCTTCTGCCAAGCCATACAGGAAACATTAATTCCATTATGTCTGGTTAAGGAGTCCTCACTATATTTGCACTCTTTCTCTGTATTTAATTTTCATTATTTGCATTAACATGTTACATGATCTGCAGAAAAGTCACATTTAATGAAAAAACCTTGCTTTTTTTTTTTTTTTTGTGGTTTGTTTGTGAAGTTTTTTTGTGGTTGTTTTTTTTTGTTTGTTTGCTTGGTTTTTTGGGAAGTTTTTTTGGGGTTTTTTTTGGTTGTTTTTTTTTACTTCCACATTTTGCAAGAATTTATTCTCAGAAAAAGCTTTCTTCCCATCCGATTTTTATTTTTAAAGGACTGAAAATACAGTTGATAAAAATCTATCGGTGTCAATATTTCCACAACCTGTTGCTTACTTTGTAAAAGGGTTTAATATTAACTTAACCCAAGATTTTCACAGACTCTTATCTGAAAACTCTCAGACTGAATAATTTACAGGAATCACATATTTAAACATGGAAAACACAGAAATGCAGAGAAAACAGTTGTGAGCTCCAGAATTCACAAGACTGAAAATTTGCAAGCTCAGATAAATTTTAAGGTAAATTTTTCTCATGAGAAGATCAAGGAAGTGGTGACAGTTTAACTTCAAAGTCTTGAAGTACTGTTTGAAAATACAAGCACTAAACACAAATAGAGATCTCATCTATCTCTAGATAAATTTTTACAGTATATAAATAGTATAAAAATGGTAAGTTGTTAAGGCTTTCTAAATAAATAAATCTAATAAAACAAATCCCAAACCAGAGGAAAGCACATCAGAACCTTCAACAAGCAAGAGAAAAATACATTAAAACAAGGTGCTGAAACCAATCATTGGCACATATTGTTACCTGTAAACTCATTGAAATGCCCTTCACTAAAATACTAAATTGAATACCAAGGAAAGTCTGCTTCACCATCTTTCTATTTTAAAAGATCAACTGAGATACATACAGGAAGGGAAAGCTGTCAAATTAGGGTGTAGCAAATCATTAGCTCTGCCTCTCCTGCTAGCCTAGATCTTTAATACAGTTGCTTGCAGGTAGAAAGAGGAAAAGATGAGTTTTGAACATTCTTTATTACAGAATATATTGATTGCTGTTGGTTTCTTGAATCTATTTGCTCCCTGTTGACCTTTTAACTTGTTTTGGAATGTCCAATGAATATTTCAATGCCTGCAAAAAGACCACTGTTCACAGAGCCAGTCTCCAGGTATGTCACCTGATTTCTATTGATCTTCTAGTTTAAATCACACCTATCACAATTTTAAGGGAATGTATACTGTTTCATTAAAAAGTGGTATGAAATAAAAGGCCAATAAAAGGTTTTGGCTGCATTGTTTCCTTCCCCATAGCAGCCTTCACAGTGCTGTGGTTTGTACTGGTAGCTAGAAAGGCATTGATAGCAAACCAGTGTTTGGGCTGCTGCTGAGCAGGCTCACACAGCACCTCTTTGCTGTCCCTCCAACTTCTGCCTCCCCACCCCAAGGCCAGGAGGCTGGGGGTGGACAAGGGGCTGGGAGGGGATGTAACCAGAACAGCTGATCCAAACTGACCAAAGTAATGCTCCATGCCATGTAACGTGCTCAGCAATAAAAGCTGAGAGCAAGGATGAGGAGAGGGGGTATTTATTATTAAGACATTTGTCTTGCAGAGCAACAGTTGCATGTACTGAGGCTCTACCTCCCATGAAGTCGCTGGACATTGCCTGCTGATGGGATATTGAGAACAAATCTTTTTTTTCCCCCTTTGCTTTCATGTGCAGTCTTGCTTTTCTTTATTAAATTACCTTTATCTTGACCTGTGAGTTCATTTTCATCTAATTTTCTTCTCCCCTGCCCTGCCGAAGGGGAAGCAATAGAGTGGATTGGTGGGCATGTGACAGCCACTGAAGGTCAACCCACCACAAAAACACACTACATGTTTTGTAGGAAAAGAGCTTCCTATTAAAACTTCATCCAGTTTAACAATTTTTGAAACTACAAGGAAAATTAATCTCTAATGTAAATCATTACATTTGACTTTTACTAGCAGTGGATTTAGTTCATTGAATATAATACTTGTCTGATGGAGATAATGAACTTTCTTCACTGAAGTTTACAGAGTTTATGTTTCCTATTTATCACTGACAAATGCATGGATATAATCAAGTGAAGAAAATCTAATATTCACAATTTGGAAAAACTAGTTGTAGAAAGTCCAAGACAATAGTTTGGAAAAAACTCAAGTGTTCTCCCCTCTCTCTCTCCACTCCCACTTTTGGATCTTTTTCATTAAATGACTTGCCTGTATCTAATACACAAAATACAAAATAATGTTTAATATCCTGTGTATCATATTGATTTCCTGTGCAAAACTAACTTAAATTCTGTGATGTTTTTCTATTCACTCAGGTTGTACTGATCATCTTATAAGTTGTATACATCTGATACTTTCTTTTTTTACTTTAATTGTAGCGATATGTTTATGAGTTGCTGTTGTGTCTCTGATTTCTAAAAATAATAAAAATTTAGCAATAAATATTTCAAATTAAATGTGTGTGGTAATTAAATTCAACTTATTTTCCATGATATTTAAACTAAGACTCGGTAGTTTTTTAATGACCTTTTTGACATTCATTATTTCAAGCTGTTGCAGAACTGTGATTATAAGAATCGAAGCATAACCTGAACAGGTGGACTGTGGGTTACACTCCTGGTTCTCCATTTCAGAAATAAATGGTTTTGTCTTCACTAACAAGTGTATTGAATATGTGTATATAGGTACCTTAACTCACAAGTGTGTGCAAAATACATTCGCATCAACACATATAAAATATCTATTTCAATGTCAACATGTAATTCTGAGGAATAAAGCCAAACTGAATGTGACACTTTTCAGTTTTCTCACAAGCCGACTAGAAAGGTTTGGTTACCTCTGTCTTCATCAAGGTTCTATCTGGAGGAGGTGTTTCATATGTGTTAATTAGCTCAAGATTAAAAGGTCATTCATGTTTTTTAAAGCTCTCAAAACAAGCTCATTGCTGCATATTATCAAGCACTAGTAAGCTAAAGAAGTTTCTACACCTAAGATAATGATTTGAAATTAAAAAAATGCTTTCTGAGAAATAATAGGGATGTAGCAAGTTTAGGGTTAGACTCTCACTTTTGTAGTTCCAGGTTGGTTCTATAAATGTAAAATTTTAATGCATCTTCTTTTTAAGATTTATTTAGAAACAAACAAAAAACCCCTCTGCAACAAACAAGCAAATGAATAAGTAAAATCAGAATTCAAAACAGGTGCAAAACAGATAGTTTTAGACAGAGATATTTTTTTATCTCCAGAAAACTTTTGTCAAGTATATTTCAAAAGCAGCTTTGCTGAGCTTTGCAAGAGGTATTCAAGTCTTTGATAAACTTGTGTTCACTGAGCTTTGATAACAATAATGTTGGTATTTTTGTGGTGTACATAACTAAGTGTATTTTATTTTCCTTCATTCACAGAGATATTACTCTTTAATACTTTTGATACAGACAGCTGTAATGATTTTTGAGTTGTTTTATTTTTTTTTTTGGCCAGAAGATTACATGAAGCCAGTTTAAAGCTAATTAAGCACAAAACATTAAAAAAATTTCATATGATGATGAGTCTGTCATTAAAGGCTTTGGAAAGCTTTAAAATTTGACCTTAAATGGAGGTTTAGCTCATTACTGGTCTTCAGAGATAGATATTATTCAAAAACCGAGGCTGAACATGGCTTCCTTCAGTCTCTTAAAATCAATAATCCATAGCATTTTCATAGAAAGCTAGAATGAGATCTTGAAACCAGCAGGTGGTGTCAGCTATTAAAGGTTACCTCAAACAGTAGCCAATTCAAGTACTCATATCAGCTCAAGGTGTGACACACCACGTCTAGCTATTCTAATCAAAATCAGAAAATCCATAAGAATACTACACAGAAGCACAGCAAACCTGTGGTTTTTGTTGTCAAGTGAATTGTTGACTGAGACTGTTCTGAGTGCTTGTTATCCCTACCGGTTCAAATGTGAGCAATATACATTCAAAGTTAATATCAAGTTCACTTTTCCTACAATGACCTTGAAGCAGCGTCCTTCTCATTTCAGTAGTTCTCCATTACATTGCAAAAACAGAAATAAGAAAAAAAAAAACCCACAGTCAGCCTCTCAGAAGTAGCCTCTGGTAACAATAAATCCCATTCTACTTATTTTTGCCACTGGATTTAGACAGCTCCCCCTTATCACAGAATGTAAAAAGAAATTGTCCTTCTATTACCACTAGATAAGTAAAGAACAGCAATTACCCAACTGCAGTATAACATTTATGCATGGTGATATACACTATTATTTATATTAGTGTGAACACCGAATATTTCTGTTTCAGAGCCTCACACAGCTTCTGTAGGGAAAATAAATAAATAATTAAACAAACAAAAAAACAAACCCAAGCCTCCTAATGATATTCAAAACCTAGGGCCAGAGGTCCTGCCATCAAGAACAGACGCATGGATGTTTCACAACTAGTCCCTAAGGACTTTGTCTGCCAAAGGGAATTCTAGACATCTAACATCACTATAGCCATTCGTTTGCCATCGTTTCTGGCCTCAGCCTTGGAGGCTGTTGCTGCCAGGAACAGCCATGCAGAAATGCCTCTCTGGAGCAGAGTGCTGAGGCCGGAGGCAGGCAGGTACCCTTGGGTTTGGTTCAGCCCCTAGATGGTCCCAGGGTCAGCTGGCGAGGGAGGGGAACCTCCATGCATCCCTCTCCTACTGATTTGGTGCCAGGGCCAGCAAGAGATGCCCAGAGCCTGGACAGGGATTGAAGGTCAGCAGGAGATCATCTGAAGAACAAAACACAGGAATTCCGATCACTCCAGCCAGTAAGTTGGCTTCATTGGGATCCAACTTAAATGCCTCTATGCAAATGTACATAGCAAGGAGAATTGGAGCAGTTAGAGATTCATATGCCTACAAGGCTGTGATTTTATTGACATCACAGAGAGGTGATGGAATGGCTTCTCTGTCTGGACAACACAGAATTAAATCAGGCCAAGGATGTCAAGGGCAACACAAAAAAACTTCCAAAGGTACATTGGTGATAAAAGAAAGGGTAGGGAAAATGTGAGCCCTCTACAGAAGGAAACAAGACACCTGCTTACCCAGAACATGAAGAAAGCTTCCACAGAATCAATTAGGTTGGAAAAGACCTCTAAGATTTTCAAGTCCAACCTGTGACCAAGCACCACCTTGTCAACCAGGCCATAGCACTGAGTGCCTGGTCTCTTCTTAAACACCTTTAAAGATGGTGATTCCAGTGATTCCACCACCTCTTTGCGCAGTCCACTGCAATGACTAATCACACTTTCTGTGAAGAAATTCCTCCTAATGTCCAAATTAAATCTCTCCTGGTGTAGCTTGAGACTATATCCTCTCATCCTGTTGCTGGTTGCTTGGGAGAAGACGCTGACCTCCACTTGGCTACAACCTCCTGTCAGGCAGCTGAAGAGAGTGTTGAGGTCATGCCTGAGCCCTCTCTGGTCCAGGCTTTGAGCGACCTGGTCTAGGGGAAGGTGTACCTGTCTATGGCAATGGGGTTGGAACAAGATGATCCTTAATGTTTTTTCCAACAAAGCCATTCTATAATTTTGTGGTTCAGTGTAAGGTGCAAGAGACACAGCCAGGCACAAAAAATCCTCTGTGACACTCAGGGATGAACTGAACGTTGCTCTTGAGGAGAGGGACCAGGCAGCAGCCACCACCAAGTTTCCTCACGGGTTTCCCTCAACCAGCTCATCACAGAGGTCTGCTGTTTACTGAGCTGTGACGGCTGAGAGCTGGGGCAGCACATGCAGCTCTGTCCCTCGAAGGGGCAGGGGGAGATGTTGCAGGGACTGATGGTGTCCCTGGGGCCCTGATGAATGCATTCAGCCACCTGGAAAACCCACTTTAGTCTGCACCCAGCTCTGCAGCTTAAGCTTTCTGTGAGCAGTGTGATGGTAATGCCTTTCTGTTCCTTTCCTTTTCATTAAAGCTTGAAGGGGAGAAAAATCCAAAAGGGATTGTTAAGGACTTATTTAAAATTAATAAAGATGACTTCCATATATTGAAAATGGGTCATATATCTCTGATGTTACAAATAATAGGCAGAAACAGCTACAGTAAGTGGAATAAATTTGATAACACTTTAAGTAGATTAGCCAGAGAAGAACATATTGTGTGCTTGCAAGAATGAGAATAAGAAGGCAGAGAGAGAGAGCGGAGACTCTCAAAAGCAGTTTTATGCTCAGAGCACCAGAGGCTGAACAGTAGCACTTGGAAAAATTCACATTTGTCCTTTAGCGCATTTATCTTAAGTTTTCAATGATATCACACATCATGAAATTAAGCTGGATTTTTTAATATCCAGTTAATGTCTGATGTTATAAGAGAAGAAAGAGAAGCGGGAAACATTATGAAAGAAAAATGCCTTGTCCCAATGTCCCCGGTCAAGGAGGCAGCAGCATCCTGTCACTGATGCCTAACATCTAATGCATGAAAAACTATTGTAAAGGCATAGTAGGTGCTCCCTTGGTCTATATACTAACTGCAGTGCCAGGAGATGGAAAAATTCTTATTTATCTTTTTTTTTTTGATCACTGGAATAAAACAGGCTCTATGGGAAATGATAATTCTGTACCTTTCTGCATATTTCTGACATATGGATAAATAATTAAGAAAGTGTTTCCTTTTATCAATGTCAAAAAGTTAGGAACGTCACAGGACTGCAGCTTTGAAAGATTTTTACATGAGAGTTTGTGAAAGTGCCAGATTGAAAAGTTTCTCTCCACAGGGAAGAAGTAGAAAATGACAAGTCAGTTTCTACCATGTCTCTCCAAACTTCTTTAAGTCTACCTTGAAAATAAACTCAGCAAGCTAAAGGACAACTCATCTGTCATTAATCATTCAGGTTTTTCACCTCTTTACAGTCTGCCAGCCCAGTTGCTAGTTATTTAATATTGTATTTTCCATTACTAGCTGAATTTAGAATACCAACTAATTTTATCCTGCACCTATGACAGGGAAGAAACATTTGGTACTTCTAGAATTTATTCATTATATGAATCATCAACCCTGTGCTCTTCCGTTCCATAACCTGAAATAAAGGCCATCTAAAGCACATGTCTATGTCAACTCGTATAACCAAGTTACCATGCAGGTTCTCCCGCTCTGTAAATACCATCACTGATAGTCAAAGTAGTTTTCTGTTTCTGCTGGTTGCTTGTTGACCTCTGCCCCTTAACTTTGCATGCTGAAAATGTCATCTTAGCAAAGCTCCCAAAATTATTAATACTGATACAGCTGTCTTGCCAACAGCAACAGTATTGTTACATTGAAAAGTCACTGAAGGTGAGATTGGAGTAGTCTCTTCCAAAAGATTTGCTCTTGGAAGCTGTGTTTGCTATATGTAGTTAATCTCTTAAGTATACCTACAGTGTAATAGAAATCCATTCAGACTCACTGTCCAGTTTTATCCTTTCCCCCAGTGTTGGCAAAGCATTTCCAGCTGTCAGACAGATGCTGTGAGCCTTTAACTCTGCAGTGGGCAATGTTACCATGACATGCTCTGTCCAGTATAGCCGAGCCAGTGATGACACCATTGAAACATTTTGCTTATCTTATGGAGGCCAGAACACTGGACATTCCCCTTAATGTTTGAGAAGGGGAAAGGAAGGATAATTCTCATACTGGACAAAGCAACAGACCCCTCCATGCTTACCTGCTATCAAAAATTTTAGCAGTTGCCTATATCAGTCAAAATTTATGAATAAAATTTTTGTTTCTACCTTCTTTGTATCAGACCAATTTGAATGCTTGCAACTGTTCACATTAGAAAAGACAACACATAAACCCCCCAAACACTTTAACACATTATTTAACCACTTTAGCGCATTAAAATTAAACACGCAGCTCCTTCCTGGTCTTTCTGCCTAGCACTAGCTACTTTCCCAGCTACTTCAGCAAGATAGGTCATCCCTTTTAGCTAACATAGCACTTCAAATTAATTAAATTAAATAAAATGAAGAAGATGCATCTGTGTGCCTCTGTTTTTTACTCCAAAATGTTCTCCATCTCTGAAACTTTAGCAGGCAGGTCTGCAGCACCAGTAGCTTGTTCGTGCAGTGTTGTTTATGCTCATCAATTCCCACAGCTCCATTAGACTTCAAGTTAAGCAGAGAAGGATATGATTTTTACTGGTTTTAATTTCTGAGAGCTGCTTTTTGTCTCCTTGTTTTTAGTTGGATTGCTTGTTCTCCTGATGAAGAGCTGATTAAACGAGCACAGAAGCTGTCAGATAATATTGGAGAACTGATTCACAACAGTGAATATGTTGTTCAGATGTACCCTGGAAAACAGTTGCTCGCCCCAAAGGTTGCGAAGTTAGAAAACTATTTCCTTTACCTTAATGCTAAGGGCTTTGAGTGCCAAATCAAGGTGATAGCCCTGCAGCAATTTCTGAAAGAGTGGCATACATTGGGAAATGAGTCACCATTTAGCAAAGACATTTGGCTAAATAAACTGTGGGATCCTCTAAATCCCAGGACTTCCTTAGACAGAGGAAAAGGATCGAGTTAGAAAACAGCCAGGAGGACCAGACTATTTTGTTTTCTTTTTAAAGGTTGTTATGTCTTGAAACTTCAACGTGCACAACTGATTAAACAAAATCTTATTTTTTCACTATATTACAAGTCCATTGGTGTGACACTTTAAAACCTTCTTTCATGTGGCAGTGAAGATGAAACAGGCACAAGGACACACACACACCCTTCACTCAAACAAATGTCATATGGTAATTGGGGATATTTTTCTGGCCTTTTTTAATAAACTAAATGTTTGTGTTTGAAGAGCTTTGTCTTTTCCAGATGAGCCATTTCCTGTTTGTTTATTCTGCAGTAATAGTATCTATTATTGATACAAAGAAGAGGATTATCAATAATGTCAAATCTAGCTTTTCTTAAGATAACTAAGGTTTCTAATCTATTGCTGTCAAATCCCAAATTGACACAGAATATTTTGTTTTTAAATGTCAACAGATGATAGTGGCAGCTTCACCACATTTCCCAAAGTTCATACAAAGCGTCCAAAGTCTTAAAGGAGCTCTCCACAAAACTTTAAGGCAACTGAACTATTGGAGCTTGGCTTTTAACATCGATGAGTGGCATCCCATTTGATTATTTTTCAATGAATTTCCATAAATAATAATATTGCATGGATTGCAGAGCTCATAGGGAAATACTAGAGGCACATTTTCTGAGTATTATCTACCTATCTCTATTCTGAAATAACTCTCATTTATTTTATTCTTTTCTTCATTCTTTCTTGCTCTGCCAAAAATACTTTCTCGCTCCTTAAAATCTATATTTCCCTATGTTTGTATTTTTGACCTCTTACAATATTGTATATACTGCCTTGGAAAGTCTCTGCTGTTCCTGGACATACCTCCTGCTTTTAATGTTTCCCTCTCCTGGATCTGTGATTTTGTTTGACCATACGGTGCGCTATATCTAGTTTGAAAAACCTGATTGGTTAAAAAAGAAAAAAAATCTGATTTTGATTTACAGCTGACAATAAATTACAAGTATTTGATTTAGATTGTTTTTTAAGCTTCATCATTAAACAATGCTCCTTTGTGAGTTGACAGGCTGTTCATTCTTTACTGAACATAATTTCACAGTTTGCTTTCTGACTGTCATAGAAATCCAACCAAACACCAAAATTCCCTAGGAGGTTTGTGACAGCATGGACCTGAAAGAATTTTCTATTTGTAGGTCTTCCTAATTTTTATTTCTGTACCAGAGTATGTGAAAGTTCTTTAAGGTCTGGATTTCCTAATTCAAAGCCACACCATATGAGTAGTTCAAATCCCAATGCTTAGGGACAGCCTAAAGCATGAGCTCAGCACTCTGGCCATTTACCTCTCTGGCGCTGCAGATTAGGAGAGAGCTGGGGATTATGCTCACCAGTTTTGTCAGGCTGACACACATGGCAAAGAAGTCAAGGGAATTTCCAAAAGTAACTTTTTACCACTGTCAAAAAACTAAACCAAACCAAACCAGCCAAACAAAACCCCTGGGGAAAAAAAAAAAAAAAAACAAACAAACAAAAAACAAACAAACAAAAAACAAACAAACAAAAAACAAACAAACAAAAAACAAACAAACAAAAAACAAACAAACAAAAAACAAACAAACAAAAAACAAACAAACAAAAAACAAACAAACAAAAAACAAACAAACAAAAAACAAACAAACAAAAAACAAACAAACAAAAAACAAACAAACAAAAAACAAACAAACAAAAAACAAACAAAAAAAAAACAAAAAAACAAACAAAAACCCAACACAACAAAAACCCCAAAACATCAGCACACTCTCGAAATTATTTCGGTTTGTGGGTATTTTTTTGCAATCGGCATTTTTCAGTACAAACTCTCTTCCATATGAAAACTCTATTAAGTCAACTAAACAACAAACAAGGGCTATAGATTCAGCTCCATCATCAAAAGAGATTAAACAGATTTCTTTTGACAAATGTAATACAGCAGGACATTTCTTTTTCAACTTCACTAGTATTCCATTCTGTTGAGCATTCGATGTAATAAAATGCTCAACCTTGTGATGAAAACATAGATTACAACACTCAGAAAACACATGGATCAAACAAACACTGGTGCTCCAGAACAGCTTTATAAATGAAATTAAGTGTGCTGAAAATTTGGGTTGTTGACAGATATTGATAGATGTTAGAGATCTGGGAGCTCATCTGAGATTTATCTAGACTATCCAAACAACCACATCTAAACCAGCAGAAATGATGTGCTGAAACTTCCATTAATTTTCCAAATGTCAGAGGAGCTGAAGCTTAAATGCTTTCCCATTCAGCTGGCACCATTAAGGTAATAGGTGTTTCTCTATTTAGCAAAAAAATCCAAACATACAAACAAACAAGCTAAAACTCAGCAGACTTTCACAAACCCCAACAAAAATTTGTCTGTATGATGACTGTTGTTTCCCCATTTCACACTCTCAGGTTATTTACTTTCTGTAAAACTCAAGGTTTATCTTGAGTTTTACCAAATTGCACTATTTTAAGTCAATAAGTTCCTGAACCTCCGAATTGTTTTCACAAGGTCAAAAAATCGTTGAAAGCAACAAGAAAAATGGATATAAACTGGACTTTGTACAGCTTTACTGAAACATTTCATTATAGTCTTTCCAATCAAACAGAAAAAAAATTTCATAGAGTAGCGTTTAAACATTGGTCACTCTGTATGAAAATTATTTCTGTGGAAATCAGTTTTCTGTCACATATAAATTAAACTCGTAATTTTCTTGTAATTTGATCTGCAGCACCTCAATACTTCCTTGACAAATAAAACTGACCTTGTGAACTCTAAAATTCTTTATCAGGAGAGAAAATCTTGCTGTGGTAGAGGAGGCCTAGTGTTCCCTTTCCAAATCAAAATCAAAGGACAGTTACTTGTAATTATGTGTCTTCTTCTGAGAAACTAAAAGAAATTAAGAAATGCAAAAAGGAAATCTTAAGGAAAAGAAAAGAACATTTTGAGCTTATCAAGCCTAAGGCTCAGTAACAACGTCTGTATATATCACATCTGCTAAACTTAAATTTTTTAAGTTAATTAAACTTAAAATTTTTGTCAAGCAGAGGCCAAATTAGTATATGAAAACAGGCAGAGATATCACATAATTTTTGTTTTGTTTATTATAAATAGTTTTACTACCATTTTTCACTCCATTCTCATTTCGGGGAAAATTAATATTTATTAATATTGGAAATTAGTCTGACCAATAATAGATTCAGGTGTTGGAATAATTTTTTTAACGTCATCACCATAAGAAAAGTGAAGCATATTGCAAATATAGAGTGTGGCAGCTCCCTTGCTTTAACTTGCCTTACATCTCAGTGAGCTTGCACAATGTACATCAGTGACAGAGCTGAGTGTTTTATAATAAACAGGTTTACACAGGATGTCAGATAAAGTATTATGATCACATGAGGTGGGCAAGCATAAAAATGTAACAGTAACTTTCCATCAAAAATGACCATGAAAATAAATACAAAAGTATGCACATGTAGAAAAGAACTGTTTACTTTTCATATATCTATAAACAGGGTCTATCTCATTGGGTGATAATTCCTAGGGAAAGATACTGCTGAATTTGAAACTGTAACTTGTTAGAATTTTAAGATTTCAGTTATACTAATAATAAATTCTTGGTTATAATTCTACATCACTTTTACTATCCAGTGACAGAGAAAATGGAATTCAATGCCTTGTTGAAATAGCTGGAGAAAAACATTGTGCCTTTCTTTTCTTTCCTTTTTTTTTCTTTTTAAAATGTTTTTTGAATCAGCTTTGTTTCCTTGATTGCTGTGTTTTCAATAGAGGCAATGAATTTTATTTCATTATTTCTGCAGTCAATTACTGGCACCTTATTTATTTGATTTAAATGAGAAATTCCTTTGGCTGAGCTGAGCCAAGGCCAGAGCAAAACATCGTTTTCTGATTTCACAGAGAGCAGCAGAGGGGATCCACAGAGTAGCACTGACACTTATGTACCTTTTGCTTCTGAGGGCCAGGTTCTCTTAAGAAGGTGTCAGTCTGAAGGTGTCTGCCTGACTTGTTCCTTCTGTGTGCAGGGCTGTGAAGCCACCACTCCTGTCCCTTTGCGTGTCACTGCTGGAGTGTTTGTGCAGCCACTGTCCCCATCCCTCAGGAGGAGGTGGCTGCACAGCCATGGGAGCAGTCACAGCCTGGCCGGGCTGCTCAGTGCTGGAGCCAAATTTGCTGTCCCCAAAACAGAGGAGTTATTGCAAGTCCAATCTCTACAGCTTCTCGAGAGTCTCCCAATGGTTTATGACAGACACCTGCTTCTGAGCTCCTGTCAGGAGATGTGCTATAAATAACTTGGCAGCTAAACGGTGCCTGAAGAGGAGGAGTAATGGGTCAGGAGGATTTTAAAGAATTGGAATTGCCTTAGAGATCCAAGAAAGATTCTGATTTTTGAGAATTCTATGTAGATTGTTTTAAGATTCCAAGGAATAAAAATAATGGAGAGAAGACCCTTCTCTGCTAGGCTGACTAGAGCCAAGCAATTCCAAAAAGTGAGGTATTATTGTGATGACAATCTTGAAAAGGGAAAGAAGTAGATACTGAATATCTTGAATTTAGATTATGCCATAAGACACAAAAGAAAAGAGAAAACAAAGATCAAAAAATCTAGGAAAATGTTCTTGTAAGAATATTACTAAAAACTACATTTACTTAAAAAATACATTAATATGGTTATACATATAATAATATAATGGTCTTGTTTTCATTCAGTTTCAGCCAGCATTACCAGATCCTCAGGTGTCAACGGATATTGAAATTTCCAGACATAACCAAAAGGCCTATGGACATTGCTGCTCAAAAAGGGTCAGAACTTATTAGTTGTCTATGTCCTGTTTCACATCAAATATTGATGCTTCAAATGTTTTTTCTCTTACAAACTTTGGGCTTGATTTATTTAGAAATGAATAATATATATAACAATTCTGTGAGGAAATTAAACTCTGGCCATGCTATTTATTAAAATTTTAGTGACTACGAGGTCAGCAAGTTTGTAGACTTATTTCTCTTGAGAATTTCTAATTCGTCTTGAGCTGGCAATGTAGGGAACAAAAGTTAATTTGGAATAGCAGTAGGATTTTAAGTAGCAATATAGCAAATCTTTAACAATTGTTATTCCAGGAATATGATGACTTCAGCTTCAGGAATGCTAGAGTGTTGACAGAATTTCACCAACGATTCCATTTAGGCTATGAAATGGGGCAATGAAAACTTCATGTGATAAAGCACGGGACACACTTTCTGCCAAAAAAAGCTGGAAGAAATTCCTGAGTCACCTGCTGCAGACTTTTCTACTACACAGCCCAATATGTTTCCACTTAACTGTCCCTGATACTGAAACTTTTAGAAAAGTATCCAGGCTTGAAAATACCTGAAAAGGTGTTGAATCCACTACTTCTCTTCGTAGATATTTCAAAATTTAATAGCCATTATTGTGAAAAGTGCATGCACTAATTTGGAATGTGCGTGTCTCAACAGTTGGAAGTGTTGGTTCCTGTAGTGCCTTTCTTTTCTAAACAAACACTGATTCATGTCAGCATAAAGACAGCGTAAAGAAATGAATGAGCATATCCTAAGGGAAAGTTGATTATTATTCATCAGTACTCAGAGCTACTGGTTAATATTTCATGGGTATCACTCAGACTTTGGAAGTGAAGAAAGTCATAGCCCTTATCAGATATATTGAGGGGAAAAAAAAAAACCAAAACAACCGGCCCGTTATTATTATTATTATTTTAAACATAACATCTTTCTCATGCTACTTAGGACTGCTCAGAGAGATAAATAATTTCTTTGATTTTATAGACACAATCAGATAAAAATATGGCTGTCACATTTTTACAGGCAGAAGAGAGTGAATCAAAGCAATCCATGAAGATGAATAATAATTTCAAAAAATAACAGAAAGATTTTGCAGCAGATTTCCACCTCTAACTGTGACCCAGACAAATTAAAATGTGAAATTGCCTTCATATGAAAATTAGATTACTTTTATGCAATGAATTTAGTAGCATTCTGTTTCTTAGTGTCAAAATCTATACAAGTTTTCTCAAATTAACTCATGCAAAATTTCTTGTGCAAATTGATTTGAAAAACAAACTCCTGGACATTTTTTTTGACACATCAAAAATTGTTTGTTCTATTTCTCAAGTATTTGATAAAAAATAAATCTAGAAAACAGGTGAGATGGTGCCTTTTTTACCAGGCATTGTCTTTCAGGAAACTGAATACCTTCAGCTTTTAAAAGTGAGCTAAGGCTGAAGAAGGCCAAGAGTCCAGAACATCATACGAGAGAGCCTTAGAATTTTTTTTAAATTTATGCTCACCTGCCTAATAAGCAATTCTTTCCCAAGATGATGCATTTCAAGAAAAAGAAACAGTTATACCAAGATTAGATGGCTGGATTTGTTATTTTCAAAAGACTGTGTCCATTTATCTGGAGTGTATCCACAATATACTGGGAGCAGGGCAGAGTTCACTTAGAAAAATCTTGACTGGGCTTGAACAAATTCTTTGTTACTTTTCTCTAAACAGCAACATTCAGGAGTTAACTGGATTGGTTCTGTCCTTTGAAAGAATCTTAGTGCTGACCAAAAAGCTAAAAGATTTAAAAATTTGATTACTTCAGTTTTGACTTGTCACTGTGAACCTTGACAGAGTTGCACTTCTTATATCTCAGATTACTAATTATCTCTGTAGTCCTGGCACCTCTGTTTATCTTCACTGAAAATTGTTTTTATACATATATGTATCTGTACAGATTTGCCGGCAAGACATTTTGTTCTTGATTAATTGAAGAAAGCTACAAATGAACCTTTTAGTCCAGGCCCTGAGCAAATCTTCAAAGCCTTAAGGACACTGTACCTTAATTACCATTAAGAATAATTTTTTTAAAAGTGCACAAGTTCTGCAAAAATGCGTAAAGTTATTTTTTTTTCACAAAGACATTCTGAGGAACTGAAGACAAATTCTTAAGGTGTATGAACAGAAGGAGCAGAACAGACAAATATCGAGTTCTGCTCAATTTTTTATTACATGGTCAAAGTAATTCCTGAATAAAAATTAACACTAAAAGACAGAAAGCTAAATAAACATAAAAATTAAACAATATTACAGATGTAGGCTTTCATACTTATGCAAAATATTTATGACAATAAATGAAGCTTTCAGAGAAGCTATTGTTCTGGACAAAGTTGTCATATTTTGTGGAAGACAAAGGTTGGCATTCAAAGAACATGCAGAATATTACCATATTTTAAGGTGACAGATTGTCATTGATAAAAAAACCAAAATTCTAGCAAAACCAGATATCATGGGTAAAGTTTCCTTTGCCTTCAATTATTTACTTTTGCTTATTTTTGGGAGAAAAAAAAAAAAAAGCCAAATTCTTGTAGATAATCACAGAAGAGTTTAGGTTGGAAGGGACCTAAAAGACCAGCTTGTTCCAACCCCACTGCCATGGACAGGGACACTTTCCACTAGAACACTACTCAAAACCCCATCCAACCTTCAACACTTCCAAGAATGGGGCATCCACAACTTGTCCACGCATTCTGTCCCAGTGGCTCACCACCTAAGTAACACTGTAAAGAGAAATTATTTCCAAATGAAATAATGTTTAGAGATTTGGGGTTGAGTTTTTTGGTTTATTTTGGTTTTGGGGTTTGTTTGTTTGTTTGTTTGTTTGTTTGTTTGTTTGTTTGTTTGTTTGTGGGCTGTTTTTTCTTTATTATTCTAAGGTAGAAGCATACAATTTATTAGATTAGGAATTGTGAAGCAACTATCAGCTTAAGGAAATTGTAGGAAGAACATTCCTAGACAACCAAAAACCAACATCAAAAGAATGATTTTCTGGTTTATACATGAAAGACAGAACAGGAAGAACAGAAGGAAAATAGACAACTCACTTTCTTGCTCCTTCTGTGAAGAACAGCATAAAAAATTTTATTTTATATAGAGAAAAACCTAGAAAAAATTAGCTCTAGGATAAGCTTTCGTGAGTTATTAATTGTATTAGTTCATTCCAGACAATTTACAAATTCACAGCCTCCCTTCTTCCTATAAGTGCTCTTTCTTTCCTGACTCTCAAGTTCCTGCTATTCTGCTAAATTTACAGCTGAAACTCCAGGCAATGTGCAAGTCTCCAAGGCAGCTGTAGTTGTTTCCATAATTCACAACACAAGAACCACCCGAGGTCAGAAGCTGCTTTGATCTTCTTGATTCCAAGGAAACACAATGTCACCTGAGCAGAGGGAAGAAGTGACAGTGACTGTACAGAAAACTGTCAGGGGACTGTTCAGTTTCAACTATAAGGTTTTTAATGGACTGTTTGTGGTATTTTTTTATGTGGATTTCAAACGTAATTTCTTTTTATGAACATTAAAAGTGTCCCTGAAACTATAAGTGTGTTTCTTTGATATCGTAAATGGGTTTTGGGAAAAAAAACCCGAATGTTCTCTGTGATGTAGGAAGTAAGGAGGGAGAAACAACCCACAAACTAATTTTGGGAGAATTTTGTATCCCTGGAAATGTGACGTACAAAAATTCTTCTTATTATTGCTCCAGTTTCTCCCATCACATAGGCGTCTACAGAAGCTAGAATAATCCTGAGAATCTGACAGCAATGAAGGGCGAATCAGTCCTCTGTAAGGATGGGGAAGGTCATCTTCTTCCCATACTTTATTATCCATTCAAATGGTGAAAGCAGCGTGGACTTAAAACAGAGTTAACCATCCCAGGATCCCTATCCCTAAACATATTTACTTTAAACCTGCAGGTCTAATTCAGATGGATGTCAAACTCTTTCCCTGTTGTGTGGAATACCTTATTTTTCATATTCTGACACTATCAGTATTCTCTCTTTTCTGGATATGCCTGTAGTAAGAAAATGGTTACTTGATGCATCATGGGTTAACTAACATAATCTTCAATTTTTCTACTGTAAACCTTTGCAAAGCTCACTGGCCCTAATTGATTTATTGATTTATTCATAATGAGAAAACAGTGCACATAAAGCAGATGCTAAACATAACGAGCCATAACTTTAAATCCAAATGGGATCAGTACCATGGCTAACAGAAAATTATTGCTGTAATTTATTAAGATTTTAAAGGTGCCATGGTGGTAGGAATTGGTCTTTCGTTAATAAAATCTGCAGTGCATGAAAATAACAGGGGCATCTTCTTTTCCTAAAGTATTCTGTGATGGCAGAAGAAAGGAGGGGTTGGGGGGTTTTTTTGGGTTTTATTTTGTAAAGGAATGAGGGTGATGAAACCCATACAGGGTTTACTATATTTTCAAAGGAAACCACTAAGCCTTTTGACAATGCACACTGTGGCACAACAGAAATTCAGTGCAGTGGGACTGCCCTATTGAGCATATCCTATTTCAGGATCTCTCTTGGCTGTACTTAACAGCACATGAAACTGGATTTCTTTAGTAGTCACAGCAGCCTATTCTGTACCATAAAAAAAAGTTCTGTCAAGCATTTTTTTTTTCTGTTCAAGGAGATTATATTTTTTTTCCTTCTGTGTATTAAAGAAGCAAGAAAAAAAAAAAAAGCTGGTTTTATTAGAGAGGGGTCTAACCTCCCGAGAGTGAAGTTCAGAAGGACTTGGATGCAGACGTTCATTTGACCTTAATAAAGGGACTAGATGGAGAGCAGGACACAGCTGATTTCCACTTAATAATAGGAGTCGAAGCTTTGGGGTTTCTTTTGGCTCATTTTTAATTCTACTGCCTTTCAATCAAAATAAATAAATAAATTAGAATGACTCCTTTTCCTCCTCAGTCATTGCACAAAAGAGAATAAAAGCAGGCTACACTGTAGCATATCTCTGCTGAAAAGTACCACATATAGAGATGTGGAAAACCCACGGACCTAGCAGATGGAAGCATTGAACTGAGCTGGGGCTGGCAGCCCGGGCACAAGCTGTAAAAGCTGAAATGCTCCTGCAGTGCTGAACCAAGGCTAGAGAGGGCAAAAAAAGAATAGTTTCAGCTTCACTCTTGAGTAAGCTGCTCACTTTCATTCTTTCTTTCTGTCCATCTTATTTTCTCTATATTTATTTATTTATTTTATTTCAGCACAAAGAGGTAAAGCCAGGGCTCTACTTCTCCTTCCATCTTCTGCAGGAAATTCTAATGACAGACACAGAGATCCTGGTGCTTTCTCCTCACTTCACGCATTCACTGACTGCTGTAGAAATACAGCTGTGCCTTTGAAACTCAGATCTAGTGTAATTTTAAGAAGAAATTTAAACAGACCTGGGTTTTGCTGGGTGTGATCCGCCTTTTGATACTTTCAGAAAAAACAGATACAGAAAAGAGCATTCTCACAATACTTGGAATTCAACATCAACTTCATTTAATTTTAACTCTATGTTAAAATATTTAACTGTATGTATGAACATTATGATTTGGAATATTTGTGACACTTGTCTTATAGTAAGTCCTTGGTAAGTGTTTAGACTTTTGGCAGCATTTGACCTGTTTTTTAAAACCATGTGTATAGACAACATTATGAACAGTAGGCATATTCAGCAAAGAAAGAAAGAAGAAAATGAAAGCAGAACAAAGAACAAAAGGGAGACAAAGCGACAAGGGGAAAAAAAAAAAGGGTATTCTAAATAAAGGGAGTTACAGTGATTGCAGTCTACATATTATGTAATGTGGACCTGTATGGAATAAAGGTGTTCTAAAATTTATCTGTAAAGATGTTTGCACCCATAAGAGAAATAATTATTGAAAAATAAGCAAAAAAGGTTTTCATGTCTGAGAGAATAGTTCCCATTTTCTTAGCCTATAAATTTTTTTGACGCTAGAGGCAAGAGGCATGTCTGTCCATGGTTATGAAATGAACTGTGAAGTGTATTTTCAAAATAAAATTTTCAAACTGGCATTTAGCCATCAACTGGCTGTGGCTATCACCTCTCTTTAAATGCTGCTTTAGCAGAGACACTGAGATCCTGAGCAGTTTTGGTGGAGTCTTTATATACCACGGTGTGTTTAAGGAAAACTTGTTCAAGCATTGATAAAAGATATAAAAAAGTACTTTCAAACTGAATATTTACACCGCACTGTCTTGTGAACTTTTTACTCTATCATATATTTCCATATGTATTATATATTTTCATAGTAATAAAAAAAAAAAAGCTTCACTTTCTTCACACCCCCCCATACATAAACTCAGTGTTGCTGCAGTGACGTTTCAACTCTAAGAGTGTCATACGTCAAAGAGAAAAAAAATCTATAATTCACTATGGATTTTGGAAAGCATGTAGCTGTGGTCAGATACACAGGTTGTTAAGTGGAAGAGGTAAAACAAGATAATAAATGCATAATTCTGAAGACAGCTCAACTTGCCCAGAAATTTTAAGGGTTGGGATTACAAACAGGAAATACTGGTTTCAATTTAGGCACCACCCTCCCACCACCCAAGGCTGTTTAAACTTCTCTACAGCATATAAATTTTGTTTTTAACAGATAAAATGTTCTGTAGCTTCAACCATTGTTGTCCGAACAGCATGAGTACATGAAAGTTTGAATCATCTGAGATTTAGGAATAGCAATCATTCTCTGCCATATAAATGTAAAAAAATTAGACATGATCTAAGGACAAGATTAGAAAGGGTGCTTTGAAAAGCTAGAAATGAACTCAAATTTCCTCAATATATTAAGTCCAGCACCTTAATTGCAATAGCATCAGAAGTCTTGGAGCACTGCCTTCTAATTAGAGCAGTAAGACCTGCAGAAACTGGAGCATTCTTTTTTTTTTTTTTCTTCTTTCAGTAGAGGAGTTTTACAGT
Source organism: Pachycephala philippinensis (assembly GCA_013397055.1). Taxonomy (NCBI): domain Eukaryota; kingdom Metazoa; phylum Chordata; class Aves; order Passeriformes; genus Pachycephala; species Pachycephala philippinensis. The sequence goes on from VWZT01009797.1 coordinate 907,082, forward strand.
ACTATGCAAAAAGTCTAAAGATACTTTAGGATACTCTGACCACTCAGGTTTTATCTTTTCAGAGGAGGATGCCACTGAAAGATCTCAGGGAATATTGTATAGGAAGAAATGTAATTACAAGAATGGGAACACATCATATGTTCATGGAGTAATGAGACAGACTGACTTTAATGTTATTATCTGTTATTTGCAACTGACTCAAGGCTTTATACTACCTCAGCTGACTGACATAATTGGGATCCTGTGTTCTCTATATGAAAATACATTTCTTCACATCACTGAAGCTGCAAGAAGCGGGGGAGTAACATATAACACCTCTGGGCTCAAAGGAAGAAACAACAGGCTGGGATTTGAGTTGGTACATTTAAGCTGGTTGCTTCTTCCAACACTGCATTAATTTGAACAGAAAACACAGATGAATTGAGATCATTAAATTCTCTTTTACTGATAACATTCCACCAAGTACTGCTAGAATTTGATAATCTGAGGAGAAGGCAGATTTCCTACCATTATTGCAAAAGACAGATACTCCTTTTTCCTGTACATAAGGGAAGATAATATATTTGCAAGGCAATATGACTTTTAAGTAGTTAAAATATTTAAAATAGAATCAAATGTCAGAAACTATGCTTTTATGTTTTATTTGTACTGTATTAAGCTTTTGCCTAATCAAACTTGTTGTTTTATTTATACCTTCGCCTTTTTTTTTCCAGTGCTAACACAATATATGCCACAATATCTTGACAACTAATTTAGTATCTGAAATAATTCCTCCACAATCTTAAGACAATACCTAATATAGAAAGAGGGAAATACCCATCCCTCCTTCTCCCCCTCATGTCTAATTTTTTCAAAATAAAATGGGACACCAGTGGTGGGATAAACACTAAGGTACCTATCATGAGAGGAGAGAGAGGTATGCATATTTTTCAGCTCTTACACTGGTCTGCCTATAACCAGAAGCACAAAATTTGATTATCTTTATCTGATCATGCATAAAATACATTTTGTATATGACTTGAAATTACCGAATGCTATTAAAATTATTTTGTGAGAAAAATATGAGTGTCAATTACTGAATCCTTGTAGCAAAGAATTTCACAGCTTATGATAAGATGCTGCAAACTTTTCCTTGCTTCCTAGTTATAAAAAAAATAGGCCTACTATTATTTACTGGTCTACTTACATTGATTGAAAATTTTTCTTAGCTCAGAAAACACAACCACAAATGCAAGAGGGCGCATCCACCTGCAAACTGCATGCTGACTGACTCTAGATGGCATATTTGCTAAAGTAGGTGTCCCTGAGCTTTCTCAGTGTTACCAATCATAAAAACTCTGTTTGTACTTAAGGTAAAATAAACACAACCATGTCAAAGTTAATCACATGTGACGGGATGTTTCCGCCAAGGCCAGATGCGGATCTCGTGTTTTTCCCCCCGGGACGTCTTCTGGTCCACGGGCTGGGAAGGCGGAGGAGGCGCGGAGAGCGAGAAGGGAGGCAGAGACTTCATTGGGGATCCAAAGCTTTATTAGCAGGGTGAGGCATGGTCCCGGGTGCCAGCCTCAGGGTAGGGGAGAAGTCTAAGCCTCTAGCTGACACAAAATGGAGGGGCTCTTTTATACCAAGGGGGAGGAGCACACAGTGGGGTGATACATGGGAACCAATGGGAGAGGGACATAGGATCGGGCTGATCCACTGGGATAGGATGAGGGGAGGGTGCTTCGGCAGGAGCCTGGCTGTGGGTAGCGACCAACCAGTACTGCCTCCGCATTTCCCCCAGGGGGAAAGGAGAATCGATGTGAAATCCAAGATGTGGACTACAACACACATGTAAAAAAAAAGGAGCATACTTTGCTTTTGCTCATAGAGGCTTTTTGTTAATTTAAGTTTCAGTTCTGACTTCTTTCAGAATATTCAATTTTAGTGGAAGTGCAACACCATCAAATATGAGAAAAATCATGACTTATCAAATTATGAAAATTTAAAAATTCCAGCCAGGACACAAATGGGCTGCAGACACTAAAACATAAGTATTATGTTAATAATAGAAATTAATCTGGCTACTGCCCTAAAAGACAACAAATAAAATGTTTCTATAAATACGTTAGCAACAAAAGGAGGGCTAAAGGAGACTCTCTATCCCTTATTGGAAGGGGCAGACAGGAAATAGTGACAAAGAATGAGGAAAAGGATGAGATACTTAATGCTTTCTTTTCCAACCTCTGCTCATTTCCTTCTACACAATGGCTTCTTTTGTCCTGTCTTGTAGTGTAAGTCCTGCTTTTAGTTTGAGACAGGAAAATTTGAGGAAAATATTCTGTGGAGGGGGCCATGCCTGGGGCATACCAGGTCGTATTTAGAGCTAATTTAGAATCACAGAATCATAGACTGGTTTGGGTTGGAAGGGACCTTAAAGATCATCCGGTTCCAACCCCCCTGTCATGGGCAGAGAGACGTTCCACTAGACCAGGTTGCTCAAAGCCTTGAGTACTGGCCTTGGACACTCCCAAGGAGGGAGCATCACCAACTTCCTCTGGGCAACCTGTGCCATTGTCTCATCACCCTCATAGAAAACAAATTCTTCCTAATGTCTAATATAGACCTACTCTCAGTTTAAAGCCATTCCCCCTTGTCCTGTCATTTCATATCCTTGTAAAAATTCCCCTTCCAGATTCCTTGTAGGCCTCTTTTGGATACTAGAAGGCTTCTCTAAGGTGTTACGGAGCCTTCTCTTTTCCAGGCTGAACCACCCCAGCTCTCTCAGCCTGTCTGTATAGGAGATATGCTCCAGCCCTTGGATCATATTTGTCATCCTCCCCTGGACTCTCTTTAGCAGGTCCATGTTTTTCTTAAGTTGGGGGCCTCAGAGGTGGACACAGCACTCCAGGTGAGGTCTCACAAGAGCAGAGTTGAGAGGTAGAGTCATCTTCCTTGACATCCATGCTTCTTTTGACACAGCCTGGGATCTGGTTGGTTCTCTGGCCTGTAAGCAGACATTGTCAGATTGTGTTGAACTTCTCGTGAACCAACACCTGCCAGTCCTTCTCCTCAGGGCTGCTCTCAACCCACTAAAGTTGATTTCAGTAATTTTTTTTTTTTTTTAAAGTGTGATAACCTTCCCATATGACATATTTTCTTCCAAGACAGTGGTCACAATATCAATTTCGTAGCTGATGATGAGCTCTTGCTTACCCAATGATATGAATTAGTTTATGCTTTTCAGCAGGTACAATTACTAATAGCAGGTTTGAAACACAGGGTATCAACAAACAATCTAAGGGTAATTGAGGGCCAGTTGGGTCAGCCTCCACAAAATAAGTATGAAATGATTCTTAGAGTAGCATGGAAGTAGTTTCTTCTTTGTCTAAACAATAATTATATTGACGATATTGCCCACTTGGAAGATGTAGCAAAAAATGTATCACGAAACAGATGTCATCAGAAAGGGTGCTTCAGTGCACTCTTTAATTATGCCTTTGGACAAACATGCTTCTCTAAAAAACCTACCTTATTTATCTCAGAGGTTATGCTAATGGATACCTAACATTAGTGTAGATTTTCTGCTTGATATAGTGGACATTATCATGAGAAAAATACCTCTGGACAGGGGACTGCAAGCTGCATCTGCCCTTCCATCTGGGATGTTTTCCAGGACTTCTGACTATGGTAGGCAGCCTGAAGTGCTGTTCCAAACAACTAGAGAGGCACTGCCGTAGTCTTTAGACCCTATTGCCTGGATCTTGGGAACATGGGATAGACTATGAAGAACAAACTAAAAAGTCTACTTAAGTGATAATAATAATTAAAAATAAATAAAAAAGGTCTTGAAACTGCTACCTTGTCATATGTCTATATTAGTGAATAAATAAATCCAGGACAGGTGAACGAATAATTCTCAGATCATTAGTAATTGAGAGTACTTGGAAGGTAGCACTCCTAAACATAGCAAAAAGTCATAGTACTGATAGAACCTTTATAATTCATGAGGAAATGCCACTAAAAGGTGCTAGGAAATGCAACCAAGGGTTCAAGAAAAAATTTCCTTTAGTAACACAGTCTCAAAGCACAAGACCCCAACTATTTTCCTCAGTATTTGCAAATTATGACTTACAAAATTTACAGGAGAAAAAGTTATTACGATCTGTCTTTAACAACCAAGTCTGCTCCAGACCAATCAAAGGCCATCCCAAGTTATTCTTGCTTCTTGCATCATCCCATGAAGTGCCTCGTTTTGTAGGAATTTCAGCCTTTAATTGCATTCCCCTTTGGGCTCATGAACAATGTATCTTGGAGCTTTCACCAAGATTCTCTAAGAAACTGTAGGATTTCATACACTGTACATTTCCCAAAGGAACATACTTTCTCCAAAGATGAATTGTATTACTGGCTTTTTTATGGCAGCATGAATTAATTGACTCCAGCTAAAAAAAAATAAATTCCAGTCTTTGGTGACTATTGACAATTTGTAAGAAACATGGAAACTATCCCTGCAATGGTTATTAATTCTAACCACTTTTCAAATGGCATCTGATGCCATAAAGAATCTGTAGAGTCAGTGCAAACAACTGCAGAAAGCTGAGGTCAGCACAACATGTGGTGGTTGTGGTTTAAGAAACTCTCAGTAAAATTTTTTCATGCATATATTTTCCTAAATGCCTTATGAGATCACACCTCAGAAACAGTTAGAAATGACACCTTAGTGACTGTCCTCCCCCAATAAGAAGATAGAACTAGGGGAATTTACTCAATATTGCAGACGATTTTACTTATTTTTTTAAATGTAGTTGTAGAAAGCAAATGTGTTTATTATAAATCAAAGGAGGCCTTTGTCAAGGTGCTCTCACAGAGTTTAAAGCAAGTTATTTTGGTTACAAACAATTTGATGAATATATTACAACTACAACATCTAAATATAGCTGTTGAAATTATGTGGGTTTTATTTTTGACTATATCACTGAGGATAAAGGGAGAATTCCCATTCACATATGAAAGTGGATTAACCTTATACCCTTTGTCTGTCCACTGAGATTTCTATGTCAGACAGGAGGACTGCTAAATTGAAGTAATTTTGTGAGTCACTTCACAGCTGAATAGTTAAAGTACAAATAAATATAAAGCTGTTAAACAATTAATTTTCTGTTATGAGACACAGGACAGTTTAGTAGTATTACAGGATACTCAGTCACTCTGTGGCAAGAAAAGAAAATTACATAAGTTACTTTTATAAAATGCCATATATACTGGACTACAATTAATTTAATACTACCCAGCTTCATAAAATATAGCCAGGTTATTTCCAAAGACTGGAATAAGTGCTAAGAAAGAATTTTATTTGGTTGTATTTTAACAATATTGCCAGAATACATAGATTATTCATAAATAAATAAAAGCAGTATCAAAGAAATGCACAAAATATGCATAAACAAAAATTACTCTTAGCTATTGAAAGTCTCCATTATGCTCATCATGAGAGTAAACGTTCAAAAGTGAAGTTAGGCATAATATTCTCTCAGTTTATTGCATAGTCTAACTGGAGGGTGTTTTGCACACCATCATTTCTTCTCAATAAATATACTTGCATTAACTTTTCAGAAAATGAATGCAATTTTTTTTTTAGTTTTTAGCTGTAGCCTTCCCATTTCCCTAAATCATATTAGAAATTCATATTAAAAAGGTTACATCTTAGCTGAACTAACCATTTTCCTGCTAATGATTGTTTGAGCTGTTTTTCAGTGACTTATGGAAACTATTGTACATTATTGAAACACTATAAGGAAACTGAGACAATATTGCATTTTGACAACAAATAGTAAATGAACAATGTATTTTGCAGTACTAAAAGCAGAATCTTGCAAACATCATGTACTTAGAACAACTGTTGTGTAGAACATTGGTATAATAGTATAGTCACATGACACAATGTAAACATTTTCTTACAAGACAAATAACTTACACGTGTGCCCAAACACAGTCTCACCTCATGAAGTATTCCATTATCCATGGATCTGATAATGGATCATTTTCCCCATATCAAAGGCTGATAAGCTGTGCAATACTTTTTCTTCCTATGAATAATTCACCAAGGTACATCTTTTCACGTCTGTGCACAAGATACCTCTGCCTACATATTTCATCTCTGCATGGTTCTTCCTACCTTTGTGCCATAATATTCTTCTGGTTATTCTCCATGGCTCAGCCCTGCTGGCTTCTTTCTGCATCCTAAGACTTTTTTACTCCCCATCTACTCCATAGCTAATCAACTTTAAGTGAATAAACTGATACATAGCCTTTGAGAAAGCTGTCCTTCCTTGACCAGTCTCTGCCCGGATAATGTAGGCAATTCTCAGCCCTGCTGTCATTGTTCCAGCAACTGTCTTCCCAGATTCTGATTTATCTGAATAATTCTAATAACTCAAAATTTTTTCAACCCTTACGGTGAGGAGTATTTCAGTATGGTTCTCCTGAAGCTTTAGTGATTCTATGCTCAGCTTTTTAAAGACCATTCAGAACTGCAATCACAGAATCACAAAATCACAGAATATTCTGATTTGCAGTCATTGAGGGTAAAAAAACCTTCAACGATCTTCTTATCTCTGGATCAAAACCTAGTTCTTGATTGAATCTGAACAATTGTATTGAAATATAAATAAGAGAAAGAAAATTTTCTTTACAATGTGAAATCTGTGGTTAATCCAAGCTAAACATGCAGTTATCAATGTGGTAAGAAAATGTTAAGAGGGATGTTTGTCCTGTACATGAATAAAAGTTAGACCTCTATGCTAGGGAAGAAGGTATAGCCACACCTGCAATAGTAAGAAAAAGGATACGAAGCTTCACTTTTTTATGAAGAATTCCAGATTTGCACCGTTTCAGATAAAATAGGCTTTTAACATTCTATGTTTCTATAAGGGGTCCATGGTGCACATATAAAAATGAGAGCTCTGAGTGATGATTTTTGTGCCCAGACTCATTCAACCTGCCATCCTAATTAAACTTTGAAGATGTCTCACTCCACAGATTTAAATTCTCAGCAATTCTTAATATAAGTACACAACTGAAATTTGGTGCCATGATGGATCTCTTTGTAGCTTTCAGATATAGTTTCCTCCTATTATGTGATCTTTGTATTTCTTCCTTTTGAACTTTGACATTTTCCTGTTTGTATCCAATCACACCACATTTGCATATAGCCTAATCTGCATTGAGGAACTAATATATTTCTTAAGTTTTTTTATAGGAGTAGCAGGGACTTTGCAAAAAATAGTCTTTGTGCAATGAAGACCACAAAAAGAATGTCTCTGAAAAACAGAAGGACCAAATGCAATCAAATCCCGGACTTGATTATAAAGACTAAGCACCATCTCTTCATCACATTATTGCAACATAAATGTTACAGATTTCTTTTAATTTAGCCTGTTGTTAGGACTAGAAGGGATCAGACTTGTCGAATCAGTGTCTCCATTTCTCTTTCATGTGGCAGAAAGATCTTAGCTTACAATCATGAGCAGCCACATTGTAAACCATTCAAGCTCATAAATTCTGAATGTTATGTATTAGCTCCTTTTGCCATGATTTGTTTTAAACTTCTGCAAATTTCTAGCTTCAAGTAATGAAAAAGATCTGTAATTTGTTATAATTTCAGTTCTTGTATTTAATTGATATTCCCAAACCATAATAACATATGACTGATGCATTGGAATGAGGCACCACAATAGCAGGTTTTCTTCTGGAAACACTCATTGCCAGCAAATATCAATGTCTTGCTAACTACAGGAATAATGTAAATAGAGTCTGCCTGGCACAACTGTTATGTATAAAATTAGCATAGTTTAAAATTCCCATACAAATACAGAAGCAGACTTCTGTGTATTTATTCTGCTGTACTTCTTGAGGGAGCATGTTTCCCTCAAACCCGAGCAACAACTAACAGGTGATGGTCTGACCTCATTTTACTCATCTTTTGGCTTTACAAACAACTGTTTGGTGTGCAAAAGAAATCAGAACCTTCAACACTTAAGACCAACAGGAGCATATGCAGGTCTCTCTGCTGTCAGTCGTAATTGCAGTTCTAGCAGATGAGCTTTTCAGATGGAAAAATTTAGAAGATGAGGAAGAAAGCATACGTGCAAAATCCATGCTCTACAAAAGGGGTATATGCAAATTCCCTTTCTCTCAAAGGGTGAAAAAAGCAGAAGATATCAGCTACAGCTTTTTCCAGATGATAGGTGCAATGAATAGCTTAGCTGTTTAGAAGGAAATGCTGAAACACCAGCAAACCCTACAAGCAAAATCCTCTTAATTTTTTCTTACTCATTACTGGATTTCCCCAGTGCTGAAGAAGTTACAGACAAGGACTGTTCTTCACAGAAAAAGAGTTTTCAAATTCTTTGTTCAGAAAATTATCTGGCCACCTTTTTTCATTAGGAAAGGGTCTTGATTTTCTTCACTTTCAATATGGGTTTACTTTATACCTCACAGATCTCTTAGAATCTCTACAAAGTACTATCATTATCTGCTGTAAGAAACCAGTGATGTAAGAAAACTTCCTCTCTGGTGTGATGGCTACAAGAGATCTTCTGGATGTACTGATTCCCAGCTAAGAGTCTGAGAAGAGAATGAAAAGAAACACCACTTCCATGCTTAGTTACTGTCTGTACAGTGCCCAGGAGTTTCAGTTCTTATTGAATAAATGAATGCTTAGATATTTGAAGCACACACTATTAGTTTAAAAGAAAAGATTTCAATGAATCCTGGACATAGACAAATGTTATTCTCATAAGCAGTGGATTTATATTCAGGGAATTTCCCACAGACTCATGAGGCATGGTCACGTCTCAAGAAAATATAGTAGAAGGCACATGAAGTTTAGAACTTATACTCTTAGTCAAATAAAATTTCATCACAGACTAGTCTCCTATTCTGGAACCTTATACCAATGAAGACAAAATGGCTGAATAGATAAAAACGCCAAAACATGAAGTATCATATTTAGTAAGGTATGCTCTTCCATTAATCCCTGATTAGAAATTCCTTGACTGAGATTGCATCCATATTGTTCTGCTTTGTACTGACGAACGTTTGTGTCTTTTGTAGCCTTGCCTAAGCCTTCCTTGTGTTTGTTTGTATTTTGGGACTCCAAAGAGCCCATAGCAACGAGTTTCTAAGACAGAAACAAAGAAAAGCACTGATTTTTAATTTTTTTTTTTTTTTTTAACCATATGATATTACTGAGTAACTTCAATTTCTTACAATACAAAAGTAACACCTGTTTTTACCTTCTTCATATGATTCACTGTAAGGATTTCTATCATATCCCCTATTTTATGTCTTTTTTGGGAAGAGGAAACCTAGTCTGGTTTCCTCTAATCACTTCCATTCTTTTTCATGTTTCTTAGTTTCACTGTACCTTCCTAGGAAAATACCCAGGATTTTATTCTGTAGGAGTTTATGTGCTAGGGGCAGTCTTGTCAATTCTAGGAATTCCTATAATTTCAAATCTTCTTCAGTGTCCACGTTTAATCAGGGGAAAAAAAAAAAAAATCCATTCTTTTTTCTTTTTACTGCACACTTTATAGGTTTTTCTTTGAATTGGTTTGGTTTGGTTTGGTTTGGATTTTTTTCAGTAACAAAGGTCTTCATAGAGAGAGGTCTTCAAAATTGCAACCAGAGATGAACTGATTCTGAAACTGCCTAGTATATTACTTTCTTGCTGAAACAGAGAAAATTCCAAGTTTGCCTCCTTGAAAAATGAATAGAATTTCAAGCTGTTTGTGTTTATGATAGAGCAAACTGTTAAGGACACACTTGATAAAACATTCTAAAAAGTGGTATTTTCAATCCATGACAAACGTAGTTAGGTTTCTTTCACTTTGCTTATTTATCATTATTTTTTAAATTACTTATGAAAAGCAAAATAATTCTATTTTGAAACTCATTTTTCTTAGATTAACAGCAAAATATTACTCTCTCAAATTTAAAAAATATAACAGGTTAAATTTAATATTTCTTTTCCCTTAATCTTACAGAGTAACACTATTGTTAATTTTTGTTATTCCTTCGTAATACATTAAAAATGAAAATAAGAACAGAAGAGGTTTACAAGATGGCTTTCTGGGTGGCAGACTGGTTATAATTCATTTTAACATGGAGCTTGTATAGATTTTTCAAGAAATGAGTTAATGGTGTGGAAGTGCACTGAACATAACAGGTAGACAGGGCAGACAATAAATCACTAAGTTTATCTTTAAAAATTAGTTATGTTGCCTCAGAAACCATTGTAAATATGGTTTCCCTATTCTTCTAGACAGTTTGCAATATATCAGTAGGGAATAGTTTATGTATTATTCAGATAGCAAACAGGGAGACGAGAAAATTATGTCATTCTATTTTTTACATATATGGGACTATGAAAACATGTAAAATAGCACAGGATTTTATTATTTTTATTGGGTTTTTTTATTATGGCATTACAAAGCACAAGAGATCTAAAAAAGCTACATCCCTATCACCAGCAGCTCATCATTAAGTTGCACAGCACTATCTTATATTTCATTTCCTCAGATAAGTCAAACCACTCCAGAAACCATGTTGTAACATATTACTATTTCATACCCAGAGGGAGTTCCCAAGCCTTTTCATGATACAAAATCATAAACAATGGAAACAGTAATGCAATTCTCCAATCCATCTGGCCATGTCATTTCCTCCTTTGTTTACTTGCAGTTTCAATGCTTACTCTTCTGCAGAACTATTCAGCCTTTGTCCACTTATAAATTGTGATACCAAGTCAGCCTTTAAGATCCCACACATAGTTTTATCTTTAGGTGCATCTTCTGTAAGGAATGCAATGCAAAAGCAGCCCAAAAAACCAAGCTGGTTTTATATAGACTGCACACAGGCAATGTGCATGAAAGCATAGCTAGATATGTATGGAATCAATTAGCAGAATCATTCCCAGTTGTGAATCATTTCCAGTATGCCATATAGGAGACTGATTTTCTATTAGAACTGGTTTTATGTTTTATTTTGTTGTTTTTTTGGTTTTTTTTTCCCCTTCAGAACCAGCTTGTTGTCTTCTCTATTGTCTCCCAGTCCCCAAATTGTGTTGACACGGATCTCCAAAAGGAGAACTGTCCCAAATTAACTTTTATGCAGATAATCTGGTTTGTCCTGGAATAGTCATCACTCCTCAAAGATAGATAGCATAGGGTATACGAAATCTTCCAACTCCATACAAAGTTATGTGGGAACCTCAATATCAGTTGGAATCTAAGATCCCTGTAAATGCATTCGCTCAGATGGACTGGGCAGACAGGTTACCACTTTTTGTTACAATAAAAGGGAGTTCCTTACATATGAGGACTTGTGCCTAAAAGTGAACCTAAAAGACTTGTGAAAAGCCTACCTTGAATGAAACTGTCTCCTACTATTTATCTGCTATTTCAGGTCTTGCCTTGTCTTTAATATTTGTGATATTCCACTACAAGATACCCTGCAAATACTTCTCTAATATTTGTAGGACATCTTGTCTTCGTCAGTGACAGCTCTTTTTACAAGTTAATGACTACTTTAAAAAGTGAAAACAAGGATTCTTTGGAGGGAAAAGTGTTGTCTTTTCCAGCTTGTGAATAAAGCACCAGGAGATATCAATCAGTCAGTCCCTAAATGAAGAATATTTTGCTTCCCTAGAGTGAAAAATTTTCTTTTGGGAACATTAACAAATTTTACCATAAATTTGCACATTACTTTAGCAGTGAAAAGCTAAGTATGAAAACGTAAATGGCAGAGGCTGTTCTGAAATTTTACTCCAAATAGAAAGCATCAGCATTTCCAATGAATAGAAGAAAAGGCAGTCTCTGAATGTATTCTCTTTCTATTCACGGTAACATTAGAGGAATCAGTATTAGAGTAAAAATTGAGATTAAGCTGGTAGAGTTAGAATCTCTTAATACACTGCTTTATCAACAGCTTTATTCTAAAACAAATCATTATTATTAGTTGCATTCACCACCACAAGAAAACAGCTTTTCTTCCAAGTAGTTTTTCTGTGGACATATTTGTACATGCATTTACAGTTTACACTCATTTTTTTAAGCAAAACATATAAAGTTGTTTTTCAAGACCTAAACTCTTCTGGACAAAGCAAAGCTCTTTACAGTATTCAGCTCTTACTCATTTACTTTGCTGGGCAGTTACAATGTGTAGATTGGAATATTTTCCTCTGTGACCTCCAATGAGTCTGTGTGCTCTCAATTCGTGTTCTCCACTGCTCTCCAGAAGGCGCAGAATCAAAAAATTCACAGAAGAGCTAGAGGAACCAATTTTGAAAAAACCCAATTAAATTAAAATTAAATAATGATAGAATAATTAATATGAATTTTCTTCTACAGTAAATTGTGAATCTTTTATATTTATACTTGCATAATCACCACACAAAAAAATACAGATGAACTGTTCCCATTTTACAGCCTATCACTTCCCATCTTTCAAATCTCCAGAACTCATCCTAACTTTCCCATGGCCCACAGCATGTCTCACAGAAATAGTGTTGTTATTTTTCAAACCACCACCACAGACTTAAAGAAGAGCAAGATAAATGTGTGTTGGAAACATATGTTTATTCTTATACGACCCTTAATTATAATTCATTTTTCATAATCATGTTAACTATGGATTTTTGTATACTTTTAAAAGGTCTTTTTTATTTGCTCTAAGTGAAAAAGTCACTGCTGCTGTTATTATCTCTGATTACTTTATTATGTTACACTAATAAAACTAAATTGCTCGAGGAATTTTTGCATAAATCCGTTTTTAATGCAATAATTACATAGGTCAAAATAATTACCTAAATGATTGGTTGGATAACTCTGTATATTTTAATAGGATTTCAAATTGTGAAGCAAGATCTCTAAACGGTTAATTGTTTTTGTAAGTGTATTTATATTTCACCATTAAGTGAATTTATTTTAGCCAAATAAATTAATTGGGATTTTTTTAAGAATATGTACTCTTGCCTTAAAAATGAATAAAAACTGTTTTTGTTGGATGGCTTTTGAAGTTGTTTTTGGGAGAAAAAATTCTTTGAAGCTCTGATTCATCCTTACAAATTTTAAACTTTGTCCTACCACAGAGGTCTGTTATGATCAGCGAAATCATTGGATAATTCTTTGGCATACAGGTTCGGGAGCTGGGGTTCTGCTCAGTTCTACATTGCTACCAACTATATTGGTCCACTGCAAATCACTGGTTTTAATAGTAAAGACCAAAGTGTTCTTAGCTATTATATAAAATATGTAGAAAAATAAACCAAAAATTTGCTAGTTTGAAACTCAGGGGAACACATATTCAGTTAATACTATGCTGTCTCCAGAGTCAAAATATCCAGATCCAAAATATGGATTTCTAAAAAATATATAAATACAGATGGCCTGAGAGAAAAGCAAACAATATGGATGGAATAGTCTCCATATCAGTAAAGAAAAACATTTAGGGGCAAGAATAATGTTCCACTAAAATAGAAGAAAAAATTAAGATTGTTTAAATTATTTTATCCTGTGTGTTTCATTAAGCTATTTCATTAACTCATTTGTATATCCATAAACCCACGAAATTTATCATAAACAATTATGAAATCTAATAATTAAGAAGGTGTTCTCAGCTATCTTTCTTTCTTCCCCTCCATCTCTTCTTTCTCGTTTCATGAAGCTTTAAGCTGCATAATCTTTCTTCCTGTATAATTTTCTAATTAAAGACCAGTAAGGGAGCAGAGCAAATAATTCAGCTGCCTTATTTTTAGAGAATTATGATGGAAGCTTGTACTTCTGTTAGGAATGTGGCCTCTGTGGATAGAGACACAAATCAATTTCTAAGGCTGTCAACACTTTTCTTGAGTGTTAAATTCATTTTTAGACTACTGTTAAATTATGAAATACTCATTTAAAAAGTAAATATGCTTCCTGTGTTTTGGATAATGATTGTAACTGTCTATTTCACATAGACTAGTGCGAATAAATGTGACTATAAACAATTGATAGGGAGTGAAGTTCCTGGAGAGATCTTTATTTTTCATGACTAATTAAGCAGTTTATCTAGTACTATTATTTGCAATGTGAGGACACAGTGTCAGCACCAATGTCAAACTACAAACCAAATTTTGAGACTGGTGTTTCTTCTTTCATCATAGAGGGAATGATTGTTCAACTTGGGAGAAAACAACAAGGGGCAAGGAAGGACTAAGTTTTTAAAATAAGTGTAGTTTGTAGATATGGAAGGCATGATAACAAAGCAGAGCTAGAATTTACTTGCTCAGAGGAGGTTCTGGCTCTCTCCATACCTGGAATTCAGCAAAGACGATTGGAAGCTAGTTTCAAACATATCTAACACAGAAGAGATCAGACTAAATTCCTTTGGAGATTCCAGTGGCTGCCAGGTATCCTTGCTCTCCTGGAGATCTGGCTGCTGACAGAGGGTCCAGCTGTGGGAGTGTAGCTTGTGGTCCTGAGAGGGCAGCTCTGCAGGAGCCTCTGCCAGCACAGACCTGCCTTCCCAGGAGATCCTCAGCCTGCCCTTGCCCTTGCCCTTGCCTTTGTGATGGATCTCCCTGGCACAGACCCAGACACAGATCTGCAGCCAAGTGGTTATTGTGTAAAGAAGACAGAGAAAAATGTTTTGTCGGAAGAAATGATTTTTTTCTGAAACTAAGGCACAGTTTTTCAAAAAGGTATTACAGAAAAGCAAGTAAGTGAATAGCATATGCACTTAATCAAAGCCCAGGGACAGTTCAGAGCAGCAGTAGAGGCACTGAACTCATAATTCTGAGCCACAAAGCAGCCCAGCTATCTGTCTTCTTACTTCAATGTCTCTCTTTTCTTGAGCTCACGCTAGTGTTAATTGATGATCAACATGGAATGAGGTAAATTATTATCTCTGGATAAGGTAAAGGAGAGAAAGAATGGAATATCCAAGGATTTCCTCACAAAAAACCAACCAAACAAACGAAACCAAATGAAACCAAACAAAACAAATTGAAACGAAATGAAACCAAACAAAACCAAACCAAACCAAAAGAAAAAAAAACAAACCAAAACGAAAAAAAGTTCTTCCTTATATAAAATCTAAATCCACACAATTTCTGTTTAATCTACATTAATTTAAATTAATTTTAAATATCTGTCAGAGTTGTTGAGGCCATCTTAGAAGGAACACTTACAGTTTGGAACACAAGTCGTCATGACACTGAAAAGTACTGAAAAAAAGTTATTAACTTTTCTGTAGAAAGAAACAAGCAAACCTTACAGAATATTTATCAGAAAAAGAAAGCTAACAGAATTTCAATGCAAGTCCCAAAAAGCAGCACGACCTCTCTCGGCAGTCTTCTGAGAGAGAAAGAGGCTATGCTTTTTCAGTTCCTAAAGATTTTATGCTTTTTGATATAGGTGTTTATTTATTCCTTTGGCATTTTCAGTCAGCCCAGCTCTAGTTTAAAAATGCAGTTTGAATGACTTTGGTATTTCTCTTTTATTCTCCTAAATATAAATAGGCAGATTCTTTACCTCTTATTTTTGCATTATGATACAAATGTTAATATACGACTGAAAACAGAGTTGAGAAATTTCATGCAAACTTCCATCAGTACTTAGAACCTAAATAGCTGTAGAGATTCTTCCTTTTCTATTCCTGACTCCATTATGGCACATATCTATAAGAATACAGGGGCTCAAGACTTCCTTAAATTGAAAACTGAAAATTCACTATATTGAAATGCCATTTTATCAAATAGAGCTTTCTGAATGAAGAAAACGTTTCCTCTACAGCAATGAAACCTCACTACTAATTGCTGGCCTTTCCATATGTCTATTCTATGTGAAGTAATTGATTGATATCACAGCTACCTTTAGGGATTCCATTTGTACAATTAAATTCATTAATATTTTTTGCCATTGGCTGTTCTGGTATTGACTAAATGGGATAGGCTAACCTAACCTGATAGGCTTTTTTACTGCATAATTTTTTCTCCCCATTGGCTTTAGATGATAAAAACTTTCCCAGAAATGACAGAAGAAACAAATAACTCCTGAAAATACTGGATGCAGACACTGCTTACACAGAGTTTGCTTATGAGGAAGTCCATAGAGTGGTTGCTTAGGCAATGAGGTATAAACACAACAAAGAATTAAAGAAAAATTTAATGAGCTCTAATTGCATTATTGTTAAGATGTAGAAGTTCCAGAGTATGACAGATAGATTTGCTGGCATAATTTGCTGAAAGCAATAGAAAGAAGACCGCGAACATAGTTTGTTCTTAAAAAATTGAATAATTGAACAGTTTCAAAGCCATAATAAAAGTGATTTATAAAGCTCCTAAGCTATTGTTATATAACCACTGAGAAGGTTAAAATCAAGTAGCATGATTCATGTAATTGCTAATATTACAGCTGAGCAATTTAAGAACACGTGAGAGAGAAAGGAAAAATAACCATACATTATGCATTGTTCTCCTCCTCGTGCACACACACATTTCCTTTTTCTCAGTTCCTACACAGCTCCTATTTGTAAAAACTATACATGGAGAGCTTACACTTATTCATAAAATGATCATTTTGTGATTCACTTAACCACTCAATATCTTGGCCACACTGTGGCTGTGAGGGGTAATTTTAATGAAAGATGAGTTAGGCATTCTGCACTGAACCAGGTTTCACCCGTGCAAAGGTCAGTTCCTTGGGGCAGCAGTGCAGGGACATTAATCATTCTTCCTCTTGAATAGTGGCCTTATTCTCATATGACAGAGTGCAGTTCTGTGGACTCTAGGACTTAAACGCTGGCAGAAAGTCAAAAGACAGAATTCAGCTGCCTTAATCCCAGTGCTTCATGTATTAATATATTTCCCAGAAGGCTGCAAGATGAAAAACAAAGGGAAAAAGTCCACACAATGAGGGTTCTTATCACCAAAATTGAAGTGATACAAACATGCCAGCTTTTCTCTATGAACGGGAAAAATTAAAGCCATACAACTTACTAATTAAAAAAAGTGTTGCTATTGTCATGAGGATATAAGAACTGTAAGAGAGGAGAGATTTGCAAAAAGCAGTAAATTTTTATTAATTTTGTCTCTGAATATTTTTCCCCAAACTCTCTTCTTCATAGTAGAATACTCTGCATTCCTTTCCTAAGCTTTACTAGAGAACATTTATATGCATATTATAATGCATTTTCAAATGAAGTCTGACATATCTGAATAATCAGAAAAACAAAGTGCCTCTGTCAGAAAAAGGTGCATATCTGCTTTGCTATGCCAAAAAGTGCACGATCATTGAAATGGGCAGTAGCAAAAACAGGTTTTGCACACTCTTAAATGCAGTAATTACAATCAATAGCTGGAGTCTGCTCAATGGGTATGTAGAAAAAATTCTCCTTTTTCTCGCCTTACAATTTCTGTGGCATTATAATTTACATCTTCAGCTTGCCTTCCATAGAAAAATTTTTTAATGTGATCAAAAACCTGATGATCACCGACAATTTCCTCCTACTGGAAAATTCAGGAGACGATTTTAACCAGTACCTAGTGGAGCAAGAACCTCTAATGTATACTTACAGGTTCTATTACTCCCCAGCCCCAAATTCCCTAAAAGGGTTTTACTGCACTAAAATCTATGCTTCTTTGTAACTAGTATTTATAAATGTTATTAAAAATAAAAAGTAGCTCTTATCTATGAAAAAATTTAATTAGCTCTGAACTAATTCAATTTTAAATTATTGGGTCAAGATTTTTTTCTTTGGCAGAGAGAAAAATGCAGAAATGTGGTTGCCCGTGACAAAGTCATTACAACTGTTTGTGAAGCATCCTCATGAAAAAATAATTGGTAAGAGCACCAACAAAATCAGACTTATGTGACTGGAACACTCATCGTAAACCTCAAACATAACCAATCTTGAATTATAAAACATGAATCACATTGCTCACTTTGGCTTGTTTTCTTCCTGCATGAATGAAAAACTTAAACATTGAGTTTTGGACTGAATATAATATTTGACTTGAAAAAAAAATACCAAGAACTATTTAGGCAAGAGAGCATAGAAAAGACTCCCTATTTAGCTCTTCAGTAAAGGTGAAGAACAAACTGACATCTAACACAATCTTTTGCTTTTGCTGTAGCAGACTGCCTTATCTCAACCTACAAGCTGTTTTCCATCTTATTTTCTCTCCCCTGTCCAGCTGAGGAGGGAGAATGATAGAGCAGCTTGGTGAGCACACGGCATCCAGCCAAGGTCAGCCCACCATACAGGGACAGATCCATGGCTCAGTTGTGCCAGTGAAGCCTTTAGTTACATATTAGAAAGCTACACCCTTACAGATGTTGAAAAGAAAAAGGGCCTTGCTATTGGGGAAGGCATCCTGTTGTGTAAGGGCCACAAAATTTGACTTTGTTTAGAATTGTGTAACAATGTGTAAAAACTACCCAAAAATAATAGCATAGACCAGACTGTCTTTACACATATAGAAATCTGCAAAAAAATCTATTAGGTGGTCAATCATGTTCATTCAAAAGTGGACATACACTGTTATCACACACAGGTGTAATAATGAGTTTGTAATTTAAAAAGGGAAATATTCCTGCATCGTTTGGATCTGGCCTAGCCATCCATTGCTTGTGATTGTTATGGTATCCCACTCACGTTGTGTGGTTGCCACCTTGACACGAGAAGGCAAAAAGAGGAGCTGTACATGTGTGACAAGCCAAATTCCACTGATGTTGAGGAAGGGGAGAGTTGGATCAAAAGCACATTTATTCAGTGTGAGCATCTTATCACTGCGTGTTAGAGTGATTACATTTCTTAGCTAACTTCTGAAAGCTAATGAATATTTTAAGCACAATATAAGTTTTTATATTGAGAATACCAACTCTGTAGAAGGATTACTTGCAAATTCCTCTAGGGATATCCAGTAAATATTTCTTCAGTCTTCAGACGTTTTTATTGAGCATTCAGAGTCTATTGAATAAAGATCATTACATTCTGTTCATCTTTATAATTTGTGATATAATTGCTCATTTATTTGTCTTTTGAGAGAAATGACCTGAAACAAAATGATAGCAAATAACTAATTTTGCAACAAGCTAATTTTTTCTATGTTGCTTTTACAGCTATTGTGTCATTTTTGTTTAGACTGAAACTTGAAAAATGCTGCTTAACTCTTCACCTGTCCTTCAAAATTCTGTTTTTATGCTGAATAAAGTGCTTCAAAATGCTTTAAAGCCAAGAGTTTACACAAATTCAAATTCTGGATCATGTCATTGGTGATCTGGTCCAGAAGCAAAACTGTACAAAAAGATTGTGGGATTACTCTATATCTAGGCTCCAGATCTCCTTTCACTTCTTCTTTAGGTCCTTTTTTCCCCCTAAATATTTTTATTTTAATATGTTAAATATTAATGAGCAAACAAAATTTCAGGATTTCAGTAACATTTAGTTTTATGTGGAGTTCTTGCTTGGGATGCACATCTGAATAATTAATAGGTCTGGAAAGAGAGGCAAAACCAGTCATTTTAATGTGTCTAAACTGAAAACACTAATCTCTGAGTTAAACAAGGAAAAGAAATATTGTACCCACATACCGAATAAACAGATTACTGATGTTACAGTTGCCAGAGACATAGCCAAAGGAAATTATGTGCATATAACTTCTCTGCAGTTACTTTATTCAGCTCATAGGAACAGCTTCCTACAAAATATTTGTTAATAGTTGTGTACAAGAGGAGACAAAATAATGAAGTCTTTCCCATATATTACAAGAAAAGAAAAAAATCTAAATGTACTAAATCAGTTGCCTGCAGATGTATGCTTTGACTGTTTTTCACTCAAAGCAGGAATCTTTTGTCTCAGATTTCCCTGACCAAACCATTAGGCTGTAATATTTTCGTTAACTGTAATGAAAATTACATTATATCTATGCTTCACCCAGGAAAGATCATTGCAATATTATCCACATGACTTAAGTACTTGTATTGCCCAGGGATGTACTATAATGTAATATGAATAACAATAAAAGCAAAATTGTACATTATTATCTCATTTGTCTGTTTATTTCCAAGAGGAAAGTGTACTAGATAAAATACCCTAAACCCTAAACCTATGTGAGACATGTTGGAAGTCAACAACATAACAAGAGAAAAGTCCTGGCATGAGGAAGGCTCTAGAAGGATTATACTGTGCCTCTAGTGAATTGTGCATGACCGGAACGTAGGAAACAAAATTAGTCTTCCCTATTTTTAAGTTTGCTGTCACAGCTAAGAGTAATTTAAAATACATAAACAAGAGCTCTGTCACAGCTAACGATATGGTTACTCATAACAAGGAAAAAAAGGTATATTTCAGATACCCACCCTCTATTATATTGCTTTACATCAATGATCTTACGTGCCACAGAAGAGGGAGAGGAGCATTTCCAACGTGAATGATTTTATGGATAATCATATATTAGTTCCTAAGATTCTTAACCTCACAAAAATACCTTTTGAATCTTTATATTAGTTCAGTCCTCGATGGAGCAACAATAATTTACAAAGAATCTTGCTAAACTATTCCAAGTTGCTTACCTTTGGAGAACCTTATTTTAAGATCTTATTGCATGACAAGTTTCATAATGTGTAAAAAAAAAGCTAGTTCCTTCAGGACTGGACTAATCTTAAAAAGTGTAATACTAATTATTTTTACTTATTCTGCTGCCTATAATTATTTCTCATCTTATGAAACAAACAATCTATATTTATATCTTGCCAGATAATTTCTGTAAGTAATTTTCACTGTAAGCTGCTTGCAGAAAATATTCAGTAATTATATTTTGAAAATTATTCTGTTTCAGTTGAAGTAACAGATAACAGTTTCCACAGTGCAGAGAGGTGTTCTTTTCATACCATAACTGGAATAACACAATGCAAATTTCATTTGTGAAAACTACTATAAGAACTTGAAAATAATATTTTGTGAACTGTGTATCAAGTTAACATATACATTAATTAATTAATTAATTTTTTCCCCCATTAATGAATTAAAATAGTGAGATAGAGGAACTTCAAAAGATACATTTTAACCATCAGAATAAGCACTTTATTAAATTCCTCTTTGGGAATATATAAAGGATTATGTGGTGCTCAACCCTCGTAGCTGAACTGTAACTAAAGAATGTAAACTGGGAAATTTGGAAAAAATATTCAAAACATTATTTTGTACAACTTACTAAATATAAATATAGAAAACTCAATAAAATCTCAAGCATACAAAGCCATGTGTTATTCTCTTTGTATGTAAAGGTAATTTTTAAAATCTTTTATCTGTATTATTAATATTGACAGTAAACCATAAGTAATTTCAATATTCTGCAAGTGTGAATCTTTTTTTTCATAATTTCATAAGTTATTTGATCCAAGGCTACCGTCTTCACTGCAGCTGAGAACAGAGTTAAATCTAGGTGCTATTAAGATAATGAAGAACAATCTTTTCAATAGTCTGGAGAAACATAAATGACAGATGAACTGGAGATTAATCACGTAATATGTTACCCAAGATGTTCAATCTTTTACTCATGTTTGAGAAGAAATGGTGAAAAAGAACCATCAACAACAAATAAAATTGGGGGGAAAAAAAAAAAAGTAAATGCCTCACAGTACTTAAACAGTTGTTTTTGACTTTGTGGAGACTTTGAACAGAAGACAAAGACATAAAAGTATGTAATGTTTAAAGCTAAAATGAAATGGAAAGACGCATGAATGTGATGCATTCATAGAAAATAGAGATATGAAATGCAAAATGGCTTTACAAATTTAAATTCCATGACTCACAATACTCTAGTCACAATAAGTTTTACTTGTTGTTCGTTGAGGTGTGACAAGTGAGCAGAGGGAGGGACACACAAACAAAACTAAGCTACAGTTCTTTGAAATGGCACAATCTCTTTGCCTCAGGTCTGGGCAACCAGCTCAGCTGAGCAGGATAACAAGAAAACTGTGTCCAAACAAGGAGTGGGTGGAATGCTTGGGAGGATCCGGTGTACAAACTAGCACTTGTTTCTCCTCCTCCTCCTCCCTGAGTCCAAAGGTGCTGCTAGCTCATCAAACCCTGCCTTGCCCTTAGTCATCCAGCAGAACTTGCAGCCCCTGGCATCCCTTTGATAAATGGGAAGCAGGTGGTGTCTCAAGGATGGCTATTAATCTCTTCACAAGATGAAAGTAAATGGACGAGCCGAGCAACGCTTTGTAATTACTGATTCATGCACACCCTTCCAGAGGATAAAAGAAGTATCAGCTCTTCCTACTTTGATGATGGATTAGTTTGAATTGATACATTGTCACTCAGAAATTAATAAACCTGTTGTAGGAAAGTTTCATCAAACATGCTTGTTCAAACCTGCTTGTTTAGAAACACTTGGAAATATGCATGCATCTACTTTCTGCTAGGCTGTACTTGTAGATTGATACACTATAGCAAAACACCAGTTTGGGGATCTTGGCTGTACCAACTGTAGTGTCTTTTAACTTATTTATTTATTCTTTTTTTTTCTTCTGCCTGATTTTTATTTCAGAAAGTTATAACATTCTAAATACAATAAGAAACCCTTTAAGCTGCCTATGTTCTTAAAACATTATTATTACATTTTTGTACTTTTAAACATATGCTGAAAACATTATAATAAAAGTTGTAAGATCGTACCTGTAGTTGCCACAGCTCACCATTCATGGATATTGAAAGAATGAGAGGAATAATGAGATTCAATGATCTACGAGCTAAGAGAAAAGAAATTCGTTTTTCCTAACTGCATAGTTTTATAGCCTTTTTTTTACCACATACTAAATATTACAATCTCTTTCTAAGAGGTTCAAGTGGACCCTGAGAAGACAGATTGACAAACCAAATTTGGGAAGAGATACCTCATGGAAGGTTTTGCCACTTTCATGATTTTTGTTTGTCATGATGGGTATAAGCTCAAAGCTTTCCAAATTTGGAAGAAAAAAAGCCTACGCAGCTGCAATCACTTATAACAACTGGATAATAAACCAGTGATTTAAGCACTAGAAAGCTGAACTTCTTCCTCCTATATCACATATATAAAAACTATAGTGAAAAATTATGTAACTGGAGGGTGTTATAATAGCACACATTAAATTATGGTGGGCTACAAGGTCTAGTAGTTCCCTGTTTGCAGTGATCACTTTTTCTTCAGGTCTACACACAACATGAAAGGAGAAGGGAGGGTGTAGGTATTCAAGCTCAATTGCTCTGGTGTAGCAAAAATGGTTTCAGGTTCCAAAAAATGTAGGGGTGTTCAATTTTTAAATTCATATAGATACCCAAATGAAATGTTTCAGACCTTCATTCCTATATTCATAATGAAATTAGAAGCAACTGGTACCTTAATTCCTAGGGTTTGGAGTAGAGTAATACTTTGACAAAGGTACTTTTCACAGCCTGATCTATTCTCTTCTGCAATTTAGAAAAGGCTTAGTGCACAAACTGGTTCCAGATTTAGTAGCTGGTGTGTCTCATACGCAGACAGTACTGCAGAGCTGACCTGTACATCTGTCTGGAAGATATTTCATGGGCAACAATCTTATCCTTACTATATAAATATAGAGAAGCAGTGGTAATAATATCAATAAGGGAAGCCTATCACTGTGATCTTTAAAAACTCTGATTTAATGAAAGCACAACTACTACAAGACCCTTTAGCATCCTTTACATTTTACACCTCTTGTCCATTGCTTATTGGAAAAGGTTTTCTGCTTTCTTAACATATCCTTCCATCATTCTGTGCTCCTAAATTTATCTCCCCAAAAAGTCTTTCTAAAGGCTTGTTCAGTGAGGTTTATGTGAGACTCCATTACATGCTATGAGCTAAGTTATTTTTTCTTTAGAAACATGTTAATTTACTCTTTATTCCTTTACGACTCTTTCTTTCATTTTGTTATACCCAAAGCAAACTGTAGACATTAAATATTTTAAGCATTGTTAAATTGAGGCAAGCACCCACATTCAAGATCAATAATGTTACAAGGTGACAGTAAATGTAAAACACTCAAAGCCTTGTAAATATTTTAAATCTGTTTCTGAAGATTTGCAAATGTTTGATGCAAATTCTGGAAGCAGTGAAAGGCCATCAGAAAGAGAACTGTCATCATTAAGTAGCAAGACTGTTTGCAGTCTTTGTGAAAGTGCAGAAATAGTTCTGAGAGCCTCAGATATGAATTTCTTTGTGTTCTCCTTACTTTGGAACTTCAGGCTCTTGTTAAAGCAAAAAGGAACCGAACATCTTGTGCTTAGACAAAACAAAGGAGTAAGGGAAAGCAGTGATAGCACTGAAGGAAAACTTGAGAGAGGGTAATATAGAATGAAGAGTTCTGTTCTTATTAAAGGCTGACTAAAGGTGTCTTACAATGGATGAAATGACCCCTGTGCTAAAGAAAAACATGCTGAGATTAGATAAGAGAAGGGTAAAAACCTTTCTAAGCAGGAGAAATTCAGCAAGGGTATTCCCAGGAAGAGACATCAGCACTGGGGATGCTTACAAAGACAAAATGTTGAAGGGAAAAGCACAGAGAAAACTGTATGAAAACCTAGTGCTCCAGAGAGTAAAACAATCACAAAGGAATCTTCAAGAAGTAGGGCAAGACAAGTTCTTTCCCAGGGATCAGCATGACAGTACAGACCAGACTACTACCAGCTTTGTAAAAATGGAGAGACTTTCCTGATTGACCCATATCATCTTAGATCCAGAATCCTTCATTGCTTTCATAACACTGCATTCTTATAAAATGAAATACAGGACAAGAGTGAACATCTTACAGCAGGTACAGAGTCACTGATTTAATTCCCCCTTGCCTTTATTTGCTTTTCTTGCTGTACCCAGAGGTTCCATGTTAATTTTGTAAACCTCGAGAAATTATTCCCCTAAAACTGTAGCTCTAGATATGCCCTTAGGCATGTTTCTGTGTTATTTCTTCTCAGTCAAGTACTTTATTTTTGAGAATTTCACAGTTGATATTGGTTTGGTACAGAAGGCACTGTAGAATTTTGTAACCATAGGAACTGAGTTAAAGACAAAACATCTGTCTTGACAAAAAAGGTGGAGTTTATTTGTTCTGGAAATACAGAAAGAAAAATTTTCATATCTACTCATCTCTGACTTTTTTCTTCCAATGAACTGAAAACAGGGCAAGGGGAGGTTAGAAGCATGGAGCAAAATACAAATAATCTTTAAGTTAATTTCAACAAAAAAGAAAGGAAGTACCAGAAGTCAATCCTGATTTACTGAGAATTGTAAACTCAATATTAAAAGACACGCTTAGGACTTATATGTGATCTGATTCCTTATTGGTTTTGTCATCTTTGCAAAATCACCCTTCTAAAACTATTGATTTTTAATTTTTTTTTTCTCTGGAATACATGTTAAAGAATTCTTTTGGTTTGGTTTGGTTTGGTTTGGTTTGGTTTGGTTTGGTTTGGTTTGGTTTGGTTTGGTTTGGTTTGGTTTGGTTTGGTTTGGTTTGGTTTTTTTTTTAAACTAATATTTGAAGAAATGGTAATGGTAAGATTTTGCTCAAAACTCAATACTCTACTGTCTCTGTGCTGGTACAACACAGACAAAGGAACACTTTTCTCTTGAAATCTTATTTCCGTTACTAAGCTGACCTTTAAACGTACCATTTTGTTAGGCAAATATCGTTATATAAAATTAGCCACTGCTTTCTTGTTTTGTGCAAGCAAATCCTGATTATGTCCCTCTCCATAAAGCTGTGATGCAGTTTAATAATTGATGCTTCTCTGCTTATCAGCTGTAGAAACCAAAATGGTGTGTTCTGCTATAAATCATACTCACTGCTGCATTTCATTTTATTGCATGGCAGTAGAACACCAACATAATAGCTGCAATCTGTTATTTACAGATACGTTGCAAGACACAGGTGGCAACTACTTTTTGTGTTGTAAGAGAAAAAGTCACCTCCATTACACCCTAACACACCTTAAGTAATGTTGTAGAAATTATGCTGATGCTTGGATAGAATTAATTTTTTCCCACTTGCAGTAACCTTTGGTTCTGTTATAGTGACTTATAAAGCTTTTTTCTTATAAATTCTCAATAGGACCTATATCAGTGCTAGAATGAGAGAATGCTACAATAAAACCATAAGAGAAACTACTTTGTAAAAAGTACATATTTCCACATTTTTCTCATTTGCTGACATTCTACATAGCCAATTTTCCTTGCATAGAAAAGACATTGTTAGGAATGTCTTTTTCTTTAGTAGTAGAAGTGTTGTAGGAAAATACAAGCACGCGTGGGAAATCAATGGCAGACTTTTATTTCCAGTTTTATTAGTAGTGAAATGCAATCAAAATTATTAATTCCTACTATACCACTCAGTCCTATCTGTTTGAATTGCATGGTGACCAGTACCATTTACCACAGATCTGTGATTAATTACAGGTAGGAGTGATTTCAGACTGAACTGGGAGACAATATACTGAAGGCATTTCAGCTATTTCTTACTTGGATTCAAACTTTAACTCATATGAACGTGTATTTATTTTATGGAAGCAGAAATGTTGGAAATTGTTTTGAAGAATTCTGAAGATAAAAATATCTGGATCTGGTGAAAGACCAAAGACATCACTGTATGAATAATTCACAACATAACCATAATATGTGATACTTTACTTGATTTTTTTTTAAAATACTGACTGTTTTAAACAAATTGATGGAATGATGTCATCAGCCATCTTCATTATTTTTCTGACTCATATGAATTTATTACAGGAGGAATTCGATTCAACCTAGTACTCCATCAGAATTTTCCTGTAATAAAATAATTTTTCTAAAAAGATTGAGGCAAAGGCTTTAAATTTTTAAATGGTTCCCTCCACATAGGAACATTATTAACTGGTAAAAGCACTGCTTATGGTAAAATTGAGGCTGAAAATACAAAGGGAATATCAAATACACATTTCCCGAGATCTATTAAATAACAGAACAATCTCACCAGGGAAGTGCCATGAGTTGTTTCACGTGGCAAATTTTAAGTGGCTTGGAAAAACCACTGTAATAATTTCTTTCATTAAAAGAGAGCACTAAGTACTTTACACTGTTATTTTCATCTCCCGTTTCTGTTTTTGTACTGTTCTACTTTATTAATTTCATTTACTGTGGTTGATCTATATAAAGAAGTGTGTGGGTTCCATTTACAAAGTACTTCTGTAACAGAGACCTGCATAGCAGGACTCAAATACATTTTAAAAAAGACATAAAAAATAGCTTTCATCCTCTTTCCTTTCTTTAAATAAGAATTTCCATGGAGAGAAATTGAAACAGAATTAATCAAACCAGAAGAACCTCCTTCGCACAAGAAAGCCGAGAGCATGTTGGCTTTGTGACGCAGTGAGAACACAAAAAGTGTTCTCTGCTCCTGCTGAGGCTCCTGATGCTGCCTCTGCTGATGCCAAACGGGCTGCTATCACCTCGTCTTCTGCTGTTGGTGCTGTTCCATGCTTTTGTGTGAAGGGCCAAGGGTACACATTGTCCTCTGCCAAGAGAGGAATAAAGCAGTTTGGGAAAGCAAACCCTGTAACTACTAGTGCAGAAGACCAATAAACCCTGCCAATTACTCATTGGNGTA
Source organism: Pachycephala philippinensis (assembly GCA_013397055.1). Classification (NCBI taxonomy): domain Eukaryota; kingdom Metazoa; phylum Chordata; class Aves; order Passeriformes; genus Pachycephala; species Pachycephala philippinensis. The sequence goes on from VWZT01009797.1 coordinate 934,747, forward strand.
AGGGCATAAGTTTGGAACAAGTTTCAACTTGATGAGAGCCATGGGAAAATGTCAAATGTATCACACCAGAGACTTTGAGCAGGATTACACACAGAACTTTGGTATCAAGAGTGAATAAGTATTTAGTTGCAGTTGCCATTGTTTAAATGACTTATAAAGGTTAAAGGTAAAAAGATTATAAAGCAGAATCTATTCACTAGTAACATTTTTTAAATCCTTAATACATTTAGAGCCAATGCAAGGTGTGATGCTTTGCTCAGACATTCAATAATTTATTCAATAACTAAACACCTATTAAATGACATCACTGAAAATTGCAGTTTGAAACCAAACCTTCTTGGTTCTGGAGGCATCTACTATAGATGTTCAGAAAATGGGCCAGTTATTTACAATAAAAGCCAAATTATCATCTGGGCCTACAAAAAATAGAGCCCTATTAATGAAATCTGGTGTACTACTGGGGTGTAGATACCAAGCTATGACCACATGACATTCATTTCATGTAGGTCACAAAACAACAGTCTGGTAATAAAGTAGATAAATATTTGAGTTAAACTTATTACCTTCTTATGTAGTATTTTTTATATTGCATTGTTTAATGGCCGAAGTGCCTTGTTCCTTAAGCTTCTTTTCTTTGGCATTTCATTGCAAATATGAATGAATAAAAGTACAATGCATTTTTTATATTTTTTAATATATATGTGAAATTGAATCATAACCAGCTATGATATTTTGCCAAAACACTTTGTGTGCAGATCTATATTAGGTATAACTCCTACCGTTAGTGTTAAACAGCCATTTCAAGTTGGAATGCAGCTTTTATTACAGGAGGAAGTCAGGAATTAGTCAAGAGTTTGGAGCCACATAGCACCTTTACTATGTTACTAACTACTGACAATTCTGGTAGATACTCTAAAGGGAAAAACAAAATATTAGTCAGGTCAGTGGAACCTGCTGAACTAGCCAGAGGAAGAGGTTTTAAATGTCTACTCTGTAAAGAAAAGCAGAATGGAATTTTGCAAAAATCTTATGTCACATCCAAAAATCTGCAGTTCCAGGTATATTTTGGCCTTTAGCCAAACATTCATTGGCAAGCCAAAGAAAAGAATGTCATATTCTCAGTCAGTGGTATTCAGATGCTGTTACAGGAAGGTGGCAGCTCGAGTTCTCCTATCCGGGAACAGACAAGGCTCCATCTCTTTCAGTTTATAGGATGTGGTATGTTTTCAGTGGAAGTGATGGTAAAAATTGCAGCCTCTGTAGCAAATACTGGTCAAAGATTGTTTATAGAAATTCACCCTTTTAACTACAACCCTATGGAAAACGTATTGAGTTGTGATAGAGGAAACAAAGACATCACTTTTGCAAGTTCCATGGAGACAATATGTTGATTAGTTCCCCAGTCTGTTTCACAGAAGCCAATATCTCCCCTATAGCAAATTGATGTTTCCAGTGATAAAAATACCAGGTTTTCTTAGGTACTGAAATTAATCTGACACTACAATTTCTAGAATATTTCCTAAGTGTGCTGTAGGAAACTGGTATTGGCATTTCACGTTTGCTTTTGCTTACCATTTACTTTAGATTTTTGATCCCTTTAGGTATGTGCCATATGTATATTCTATCATGGTAACACTTTATGATGGAGAAGACCGCTGTCAAGTCTTAGTTCAGACAATTCTGAATGTACTGTAACAACACTGGGACAGGTTTGGGCTGGCAAAGCAGAAGCAGAAGAAAATGCAGTAACAGTTGCAAATTTTTATGAAAAACCCCCTATCTTCCATAATGTACTTTTATGGCAACCTCAGTTAATAAAATTTTACTGATGAAAATCAATTCATAAATAACATTACTAGTAAATTTAGATAGCAATACATTTTCTTCAAAATAAATGACAGCTCTGCTCTACATTAACCTTACCTAAAATGATAGCCCTTAGTTAGATTCAGGTCTGTCAGGTTCTTCTCTTTACTCCCAGCAAGGTAATTGAAAATAAATATTAGCCAATTTAACTAACTAGATGGTGAAAAAATTATGGAAGTTAATGATTCAATGCTGATTTTCTTAAAAATGTTTTCACTGGTGAAATAATTTAATCAGGAATTTTCTTCTTAAATGTTCCCTGCACAAGGCAATCTTCTTATGTTCATTGAAAAAAAAACAGAGAATAAGGTAAGGGAGGTGTACTGTGTTTCTTACAACAGCCTCTTGTTTTTCTGAAGCTTAATATGAATGTGTAAAATAGCAGTCTGTGGTCTTGTAAAATCTGGTTTCTCAATAACACTGTGTTCTGTTTTGTGAAGTGAGAAGAAACAATTTTCATAGAGGGCAACAAAACTACTTATGCCAGCAAGTTTCAAAGAGGGTGGAAAATCTCCCAAACCAACAAACTGAGCAAAGAACACTTCCCAAAAATTAATTATCCTTTCACCATTTAATCACTTCTTGAAGGGAAAAAAATATCAAATCTTTAAATTAGGATTTGACTCATTATTATTAGCATTATTGAATATTTATTTAAGTAGGAATTTTTCATGAGCAACTTGTCAAGTTTCTCCTTCATGCTAATATTAAACAGTTCCAGAGGCACAACTTCTTTATGATAAAATTTGTGTAGCTTGAAGTCTCAACAGTTTTTGAAATTTAAAATTTCAAAATAGTGTCTTAAATCAGTTTAAAATTCATTTTGGCCAGTGACAATAAACACTTGGCACAGTGGTAATTAAGAATTTTTCAAAATTAAATATTAATTCATTACAATATAGCCAGATTTTGAAAATAATTGTGATTCATATCTGTGAAAGAACTGTAAGGTTTTTATGTCTATATTTGTAGTTTGTAGTAGTACCAACCAAAACCTAAGTAAAAGTGGTCTCCCCTAAAGCATTTACTACAGTCAAAAATATTGATATAAAGCCAGAGTAAAGGGTGAATGTGGGCTTAGATCTAAACATGCAAAGAAAACTTACCTTCACAGGGGTATATCAAAAGTCTATCAAACTTCACCTTTGGTTTACAGTTTTATCCAGATGAAGCATTTGAACTGAATGACAGAAACTCTGCTTTTCTGATCCTCCACTATGGCTCTTGCACGTTCATACTTTAAGTATTCATTACATGCTTAGTGGAGTGTCTTTGCATCTCTTTATGCTTTTGGCAAGTTGAGGCCAAGGTCCACACCTTGGAAATGCTGCCAGCAGAAGAGCAGTGTAAATCTGAGACTTAATAAAATGCAAGTTCACTTGTGGATCTGTTTGCACACCCACATGAACCAATGATGGTATCAGCCATCAGAATGCAGGCTTGAGAGAGAAGTCCTCATCAGCTCAACACTCACTTCTAAAGCACAGACTGTATTGAAGAGATCTAGTGATAGATGGAGCCCTGTCAAAGTGTCATTACCCCACTAAAAACCCAAGATATTTTTCTTTGTTTGATGTTCATGATGATTATGATGCCAGACTCAGTAGTCTGTGAAATATAATATCCTGTGGTTTTATCTCTGTGTTTGGTCTTTCACAAAATCAGATGGAAGCCATCACATTTCTGTAACTCAGCACGAAATAAAACACGCAGCAAGACAAGGGGCAGCTAAAGACCCAGTTCATGAGAGCAAGCATTACATAGTGGAGAACCAGCTGCTGAGCTAGACATAACCAGACTATTCAGATGTTAGGTTCAGCCCTCTTCTGTATAAATGCAGTATATAAGCGTGGTCTTGGCATCTCAAAGTTTTGTTGGTAGAATTGCAGGACGGATTTCAAACTCAAACAGAAATAATGTCTATGAAAGTCAAAATATGGTCTCCATCCACTGCTATCTTTTTCTTTCTTTTTCAACTTTTTCATTTTCCTAATAACTTGCCATATTGAAAATTGAGTCAATTAATTCATTAATTTGTTTTTTTTTACAGAAATATATGTATAGATCTGTAATTTTGTTTCAATTCCAATTCGAATAAAATCCTTTAGATTAAGCAAACACTGCTAATCAAATCTTAAAGCTATTTTACAGGTAAAGCGGAACCTGATCTTAATTCAAAGTTCTGCTATCTTGCCTTCATTAAGGATGTTTATTTTTAATGTAACAGAAACATTGAAAACATTCTATAACATATAACAATAACATATATTGGATGGTACTGTGGACAGTGCTAGAATCTTATGCATTGCTTGAACTCTGTCTTTGAATGATGCATAATTGTCATGATCTCCAGCCTAAAATCACACTGGCTGGGACCTATTTAAACCCAAGTGTCTAGTTGTGTTTTCCATAATCCACTAATTCATTCCATCTCCAGCAACCTGAATAGTACCCACCAACTTCTTGAAGAGCAGATTCAGGTTCTCTTTCATATTTCAAATTCTTATACACATTTTAATGTTTTAACACTATTTATGCTGGTTAGTCTAGATATGAAAAGGGAATATTTGCCCAGAGCACTAACAGTTGCTTTAGCTGTGATGCCACTTTTCTCATAAAAACATGATTGTAACCTCATCATTCATGCAGAGTATCTTTCTCCATAGAATGTTGGTCAGGAACTGAAATAAAGTTGCCCACATTCGGTATGATGGTTCTTACAATAGAATTATACAGCAAAATTAATTTTGCAAATACAGCTTCCTGCGAGTTTGCATATATTGTGTATATCCAATTGTGCTTCTGTGCTGATCTTATGGATTGCTTGTCAGAATCCACTTAATCATTTAACCTCCAGCTGCACCTGTTCTAACCTGCTCTTGTATCACAGCCGTTTTCTCACTACTAACAAAAAAACTGGAAACTACTCCCTCATGCAGTAGACTACCATCATCAGAAGTTATGTTTTTCAATAGTTACATAAAAGACCTATTTAGAATCAGAACAATATTTTTTTATTCATCACAGACCTCGTTTTTGCTTCTTCTGTTTTTGTGATTCCATCGACTTTAATATTTCATGCTATGTGAGGAGTTGAAGACAATAAGATGGGAACCAGGGTTGTGACCTACAATTTTCTCTTGTGAATTTTCTGGAAATTTGCTACTATTGGCATGTAGATCAACACCAGCATATTGATTAAAAACTGTTGTAAGAAGAATGACAAGGTGTGCACAGACTTGTATCCTGTCTTCAGGAGCATATATGTTGAATGTCTCCAGAGGGAGCATTTATTTGTTATCTAGGAGCTGGGATTTTTTTCTTTTTTTCTTTTTTTTTTTTTTAAAGAACTGAAGGTATACCATCAACAGAATATGAATACAGAGACACTAAAGTTTAATAGATTTAGTTTAGTAACTAAATAGATTTAATAGATGTAATAGATTTTTTTTAGTAAAAAATTGTAATCAGGACCTGTCAGATACAAAACTTTTCTACAAACTTTCTATACCCATTTTCCTCAACCCCATAATAGGTGATAATACTTGAACAATAGCAATATTGGTTTACAAACTACATAGCAAATTGTTGTCTTGCTGTTATGGGTGTTCTGTACTGCCTGCCTGATGGCTATTGAATTTCATTTAAAGATGTTAATTTTGACCTTGGCGTGAGAACATACTTTAAATGAGCACCATAGCACACGACCATACTCACATTAGTAAGACCATATGCTCATTGTGGAAAAGCACTCTTCTTTAAATGAGAAAACTATAGGAAAGCTGTTTTTTATGAAGACAAGGTAGCAAACATTTTTCCCTTTACCTACAGCTGACAGTTTCAATCTCTAGCTTTTTCAAGACCTAAGAATCAAGAAGAATATATAGAGGCCCAAAATATGTTCATCTCCAAGGAGATTTCACAGCTACAATAATGTAAGATTTTATTTCCTATTTTCTAAAGGATTCTGGTTTTATTTCTGTGATAAATTCTGCCTTTAAAATACATGTGCTAGCTCTGGATGCATTACTCTAACCTTGCTCGTGTAGCTCAGAAACATTATTTACTCCAGAAAAGCTTTTTATTTTCAAAATACAAGCTGAACCCATTGAACCTGATTGCTATCTAAGGAAGACAGTCCTTCTGAAGAATTTAATATGGGCTGAAAAATAGTTCTCCAACAACTCTTGATTTTTCTTCCAATTTCAACACAAGCTTTCCCTGAGTCAGAAAAAAAATCGAGTCATTATAATCTCTAATAAACACAAAGGCTCACATGAAAATAAAAATTAATCTCAGCCTTCACTTTCTAATACTTCCTGAAATCCAATAGCTGTTTATTGAGTGCAGGTACTTCAAACTCAAATTGTCAGGTACTCATTGAAGAGGTGCCACTAAGGGTTAGTGGTCATTTGCAAATTGCAAGAAAGCACAAAGTGTGCAGTCTGAAAACCTGAGAATCCGGTTCATACTGGTTTCATCCAGTTCATTTCACAGCGGCTGTTTAAAACTATTTTTTCTTTCAAAAGCAAAATATTTTTCCCTGGTATCTAGGCTTTCATGAACTGTAGACTTCACAGAGAAAAGAAAAGCTTTGGCTAATTGCAATGGAATTACTTGTGAAGTACTTCTGAACGGGAAATGGTTTCCATTCCAAAATCAACTTTTGACATGTAATTTAGATACATATTACTAGGAATAAGAGAAATAATATTCCTATGCACAGAGGAGTAGCACTTCTGCAGCATTTATAGAATAGAAGATAGTATTATTAACATTATTGTGCTTTTCCCTACAGCACTTCTCCTGTTTTGGTTTCTAGAAGGTAAATATCTAGAATTTTTTTTTTTTTTGTGAATGACAGATTCCATCAATGCAAAGCGGTGTTGGGTTGGCATGGCAAGGTTTTGGCAGCCAGGGGGTGCAGGAGTGGCTTCTGTGAGAAGCTGAAAGCTCTCCCTGTGTCTGACAGAGGCAATGCCAGCTGGCTCCAAGCCAAACTTGTGCTGAGCCCATCAGCGATGGTGGCACCTGCACTAGAGCAGCCTGAAGGACTGAAGGACTGCACCCATGGAAGGGACCTAAGCTGGAGAAGTCCATGCAAGACTGTGTCTCATGGGAGGAACTGCACACTGAAGCAGGGGAAGGAGTCGCCCGAGGAGGAGGAAGGAGTGGCAGAAACCACATATGAGGAACTGATTGCAATACCCTTTCCCTGTCGCCCGCACCACTTGAAGGGACGGCAGGGAGAATTAGAATTAGAATAAAGTTAAGCCTGGAAAGTAGGCAGCAGTGGGGGGAAGGTGTTTTTAACATTTTCTTTTACTTCTCATTATTCTGCTCTAATTTGATTTGTAATAAATTCAATTAATTTCCCTAATTTGAGTCAGTTTTACCTGTGATGGTAATTGCTGAATAATCTCTCCCTGTCCTTAACTCATGAGCCTTTTGTTATATTTTCTCTCCCCTGTGCAGCTGAGGAGGGGAGGGACAGAGTGGCTTTGGTAGACACCTGGCATCCAGCCAACATCAAACCATCAGATGACCATACTCTAAATATCTAAAATTCCCATTCCAATCCTGCACAGGAAACATAAGGGTGTTTTGACTACAGCCTGGAACCTTAAAACTAAACGATGCTGGTTTATGGACAATCAGAAGTACTGCTGCATGGGGATCTTTAGGACTTGCAAGGAGGAACTGAGCTGGCTTAAGCACTTTTATGTCTGACTAAAGAGGCATCTTTTTTATAAAGGTTACATAACTCCTAATTTAATGTCCTCTTTGTTCTAAATACTCAGTGCATCTAATTTCTTATATATAGCAAGAACCTGTATTATAACTAAGAACTTAGCTAAAAATCATGATTTATCTTTGATTAGTTAGCAGAGAGGACAGTAAAATCCAGCAGCTCTTTTAATGCAAAATAATGTCCATTATGTTTTAGTTGCCACAAAGTCACCATGCTATTTTAGACTTAAAGAACCAACCATGACGAAACACAATGACAAGAATTTACTCTTGCTCATATCTCAAAGTATTTTCATAGGCTTCATTTGAATGTCAGACCTTGTTCTAAGCCATATTTGCACATTGCCTATGAACAAAGGCTTACTGAACTGGGTAAAGATTGAACATCTAAATCCAAACGCCTAAGAAAGATAAAGGGAAAGAACCAAAAGATCTTTGTCTATTCAAACTAGTATTATGTTACATACAATATAATTAAAACACAGCAAAATGAAATGGGCAATCAATGAACATTGAACTGATAGTTAAATCAGGTAAAAAATTACCGAGAGAATAATTGCTGTGAAAATGGAAACTTATTCCATATTCTGAAACATCTGACTCATAAAAAACCCTTTTCTTAAAGATCTTACTCCTAAATAATATATCTCTTTCTTTCCAGTGTGAGAAACATCTTTCTGTGTAGTAGTTTTCAGATTAATTCTGAGAAAAATATTTATGGTCCCAAACTTTATAGGCTCCTGCCAAAATATGCAGATAGCACACATTCTAGAATGAGCAAGAGACAGAGTTTAAGTTTGTGTGGAGGAAAATCCATATTGAGGTGAATGAGAGCCATGAGCTACTCTGAGTTCTGTGACCCAAATTGTCCCAGTTTAAAGTCTTTGCTGTAGCCATCAGGGGGCTGAGAAGGAGACTTGTATTCTGAGGTATTTACCACCAACAACCTTATAATGTATTGCTAAATTATCCTGTGAAGCAAATGCATGTCTCCTTTGTCTCACATCAGTACCAGCACAGAGATTAATGTAACACCCAAATTCACCCCATTCATTGGATTGACCTAGATTTCATTGCACTCTGAACCCTTCCATTTTAGGTGACATTCCTTTTCCATGAGGTAAAATTACTTAACCATAACTATAGAACAAGCATTAACCTTTTTGGCAGGTTAAGGTTCACACAGGGCAAGATGTGTTGATAATATTTTGAGCTGAATTATGTCTATGTACCATACTGTGATCACCACCTGTGATTTGCTAGATACTTAAAAATGTTATGGCCCGCACAATAAATATTGCAGTTAGAAAAAGAAAGTGAAGCAGTGAAGAGAATTGCATTTTGTCTACCCAAGGAAACAGAATCATCTCTCATTTGATGTTTTCAAGATGCTTTAAATATATTTATTAAATAACTAATTGCACACCTTCTCTCTGTGCAAATAGCTGAGATTCAGCAACTTGGGGCATGATCCTCAAATCCTAAGCTAGCAATTAACTTCTTCTGGAACCCTCTGCCACACATAAAATTAACTAATTAACTTATAAGATACTAACAACTACTTTCAGTGATTTGTCTGTTAAAAGTAATAGTTACATCTCTCCTCATTCTTCTTGCATATTTAATCCCTGAGGGGCAGATAAGATACAGAAGACAATCTTATCGATGACACAAAGATCCAATTAGTTTAACCCATGCAATGGATCCTGTTTTTTTTCCCCAAATGCACTTGAGCCAGTTGCAGTCCAGTTCTCAAAAGGGGTACTTCTAATACAGCAAGTTTTGAGTAAAAAACACTGATGGGATGAAAGGTTTCCAGGAACACAGTGTAAATGCCGCTCAGGATCAGTCAGCAAGTTGATAATGTCAAATCTAACAGACCCACACACCATTTCCTCTCTCTCAGTTATTAAAGAAGAAATTAATTTAGAAGGTTCCTGCTGCTCAAAATGTTATCACCTGAAAAATTTTACAGTCACATCCTTATTAAAAGAAACCAATAGCCATGTGTCAATTTATTTTAATTAACAAGGAAAGCTCCATGAATATTATTTGTTGATAAATCACTATATGAGCAAACAGAAAAGAAATGAATACTGACATACAGGAAAAATTCCAGTCTTGTAAAGAGCTTAGTGCTCTAAGAATTCATTAACTTAAAAAAATCACAGAGATTCCATAATAAAAACTGCCTGTACTTTTTATAGTTGTAAGGCTCCATAAAATACAAACTATATTAAACAAAATGAAAAGGTGCTTTAAAAATTTTGTCAGGAGGATTGACTTTTATGAGCATGTAGTTTGGCTAGCGAAATTAGTTGAGTGGCATGAAGATTTTACTTCTCTTTTTGTACAAATTGAATAAAAATATATTGTCCTTAACAAAAAAACGCTGCTGTGGTTTCTCTCCCAGCCTCTTTTTCAGGTATACAAAGTATATGGAGAAAGAATGCAGTAGAAAGAATGAAGTTAAAAATTGAAGTTAACATTTACTATTCTGTTCAGTCTATAACTCTTATACTGACTTTGACATCTCTGAGAAGCAATAGATGTAGTTTTTATTTGGTTTATTTTTATTCTTATAGGGTTTTTTTTTGCCAATTCCACAATGGTAAAGGTGTATAGGGAGGTAAAGGAAGGGGGGGTTTTTGTTTCTCCTTGAAAATGAGAAAGCAGAATGAAAAAAGACATGCTTGTTAGTTTGTTTGTTTGTTTGTTTTTGTTTTGTGGGGTTTTTTGGGTTCTGGATTTTTTTAATAAAAAAGAAAAGTGGTGCTGGACTTACCATTTGTATGTTTAAATCATCTGATGTGTAATTTGAGTCTTTAGTGATGATGCGCTACTGACTTAGTTTAGCCTCACTGGAATTAAGGCCATTTCAATTTGTTTTCAAAAGGTTTTATTGACATTTGACATGGTAAAAGGATATTTCAGAAAAGTTTTCCACAGTTTAAATTTATTATTTCTTGTGAGAAGATCTAAATTTGAATTGCTAGAACCATTTGAAAAAAAATACAGAAGTACTTCTAGTCTATAAAATAGCAGCAAAAATATTGCTACCTGAATGAATTTTTTTTGCATAGCTTCCCAAGGGGAGTCAATATGTTCTACAGTATCCTACAGCACCCAAAGCTTGTATATGGGTCTCGAAATCTTATATTTCAATGTAACTGGAGAAAATTTATACACAATATACTTAAGAGAGAACATCAAAACTGCACATATTTATTTCCATGACATGAACTTCTAAGTTTTATATATTGTTTATACAATGCAACAAGAAATGTGTTTTCATTTAGTCTTTGGTCCATGCCCCAGCTGCTTAGCACTTTTGGGTGTAAAAGGAACAAAAGCTGCCTTGAGAGGATATCTGAAAAATTTCACTTCAGAACAAGAATCTAGGGGTGAGAAAAAGCTTATATAATTACTTCCAACATATGTTATTTGGTGTTTATCGACAGAAAATCTGAGTTAGAGCTGTGAGGAGTCTTAAACAATAAAATTATAGGCTAAAAAATACTAAAGGAAAAAGATTTTAACAGAAGAAATTTTTCTCTCTGTACCAAAATGTTCCAGGAAGTGAAACGTTAGCTCTTAAAATGCAAGTACTCTAATTCCAACTTTTTCTTATACACAGAATGTCAAGTATGTGAAGGGAATCAGAAGGTGTCACAAAAAGGTTACAGTCTCCATCACACAACAGAGCCCCAGTACAGAAAACACTCTCAGGTGTAATTTTGACCCAAACCAAGAGGCATCTCCTTAGTGGACAGCACTGCAGCACAGAAAGACTTCTTTGTGCTCTTCTTACCCTGAAATAAGCTACTTACCAGGATTTTAGTTTTTCTGTGCCAATTGCTGTGCTGCTATGACTACAGTGCTTTTGAAGTGATACCTGGTTTCTTTGAAGCTAAATTGGCACTCCATGCCCAGTGCTGCAATTTGCAGTATTGGGGAACCAATAAAGTGGCTTAAAAGTAAGCCACTTTTCCTCTTCAGGTCTTCCAAGTGTAAACTTGTCTCAGCTAATAACTGAGTCTGCTGTTTGTTAAAGTAAGCTCTGAGTAGATGTAGTGTTGTTTTTTTTTTGTTTTTGTTTTGTTTTGTTTTTTTTTTTCTTGCCTACCTAGGCTTTAGCTTTATCCTCTGAAATGTGTCTTGTGTTTCCTTGAGACAGAGAAAAGTGCCATATTGCTACCTACCTTCATTTGTTTCTGTTGTTATGGTGATACATGCATAATGCATTCAAGGCTGGTAGAACTTCTGCAAAAGATAACTAGGGCTCTTCTCACTGTATCTGTACGATGGCCAGCGTTGTTATTCTTCCAATTTGGTAAACTGTGACACAAAAAGAAAAATTGCTTGTCTTTGGTGATGATGTGAGATCATATTTTCTGTTGAAATAATTGGGATGACACCTCCAGCTAGTGTAAGTCAGAGTAGTTCCTTTACAATCAATGAAATTGATATATAATATCCAATGATTTGGTTCCCACCTGAAAACTTTTACTTTAGCAAGGGTGAGTACAATAAGAATATTTTTTCTGTTATATCAATGTTCAAACCTTGTAAAGACACTAAACCAATGTGTAATTTTTTCCACTTGTCCCTAAATCTGGATTATTTTCTTTGTTTGCATGGGAATTCTTCTATCACTGCTGCATTTCCAAGCAAAGGCATGCAGTTTTACAGTAGCAGAAGGCTTATTTTCTGTGAGACAGACAAGATGCTAAAACGTAAACAGAGACCTTATAAACACTGAAATGTAATTTTGAAGAAGGTAGTTAGGTTAAAGTCCAACTCTTGCAAACAGCAACCTGATAAATTGGCTGTGATTCTCTTTAAGGCACTGCTGAGGAAATAGAGAATAGTAAGATCCGTCTCATCTCCTGTGCACCCCTGTATTAGGCATGTCCTCTGTTAGGGAAGAGTATGATACATTCCCTCTTATGAAAAGCTAAGAAAGAATCAAACAGCCTAAAAAGATCAGAAGAGACAGGAAGTGTGGGAATAATTTTTGTGGATTTTTGTTGGTTTTTTTAATACTTTGTCCCACCTTATTGTATTTGCTGTTCTAGCAAATGATAGTGAGGTAACACAGGGGAGGAAAAAAAGGTATAATACTTCTGTTTTGCAATATAGAAAGAACTCTGATTTGGAATTGCAGTATCTTGCCTACTGTGGCAGAGCACATTCATGATGTTCCTGAAGACTCAGTCTAGGCTAAAGGATGGTACAAATTCCATGTCTTATCTGAAAAATTAATTATCTTCTGATGAATGCCACGTTTCCTAAAGAAATGTATTGATGTACTCTAGTCTTTCCAGCAGGGAGAAGGAGCAAACATAATTTGCTTCTGGTATTTGAAATAATGAATCAATTACACATCATGAATTTGATAAAAATGGAGGAAAGCGCATCACATATTTTCAATTCCTTTTCCTTGGGCATGCTCAGAGAATCAATATGTAGGATACAGAGCTGATAAATTATTTAAACTAGAATAAAGGAAGCAATAAGCACTGCTTTTATCCACCTGTGATTTCAATATGATGATTTTCATTTCGGACTAAGCTGCACTTTTACCCAAATTAAATTATTCTCCTTCCTCTTTTATTGCTGTCATTTTTTTAATATAGTTACATGTATTAAAAATGAAAACAAATTAATAGAAAATATGTTATATTTACAGAATTATTGCTATATAGTATTGCTCCCAGATGCACAAAGGGCATCTAGTCATGTCTTTCGTAGCCTTCATCAGGCTGAAATGGCAACAAACTGACAGCACACAGACAGAGGAGATGAGCTACCACACTGGGGAACATGTGCTGCTAAAATAGATGCCAAGTCATGGACACCCACGAGTCACAATTTCCCTGTGTAATGACAGCAGTGTCACCACTAAACAGAATTCAGTTATTAATGCACTACAACTTTCTAAGTGCCAAACTACGGGTTGAGGATCTTCCACTATTTATGATACTGCAGAATAAAAACCCTGCAGAACTAGTGATATAAATAGAATTACAGTGGTGTGATTAGGATCATGGCGTGGGTTGGAAGAGACCTGTAAGACCTAGTTCCAGCCACCCTGGGCAGGGAGCCCACTGTGTGCACTGGTGAAGAGGCACTTCAGCTGGGATTTTGACCTCTTCACCTCATGGGAGGAGCCCTCTCTTAATTCCTTTCGGACAATTTACAGGTACTTCCCTGTTGATTCCTGCTGCCTCTCTGATACTCAGAACAACATCCCCTTCCCTCACCAAATCTAATTTAAAGTCCTGCTAATAAACCCAGCCAGGCTGCTACCTAGAACAACCTTATCCCATTTGGTCAGGAGTGGCCCATCCGATGTCAACATGCCTGGTCTATCTAAGGTGTGTCCCAGATCATAGAACCCAAAGCCCAGAGTGTGGCACCAGCCACACAGCCAGCCATTTACTCGCTCTGTTCATCTTCTTCCTGGGTCCCAGTTCCCAGCTGGGAGGATGTAAGAGAACACTGCCTGTGCCCCTGAGAGAAGAGAACTCTAGCTGTGACTACACACTTTTCTGTGTAGCATAACCCCAGAGCTAATCATAAATACCACCTTTAACCTCAGTGAAGGCATATTTGCCCTAGATTTTATGCTGCTGCAAGTTATGCTATTGCTGTGCTGTTACCTGAGTATTTTCTGAAATTTTGCAAAATGACTGTCTGAAGCAGTAGTGGTTCTATGTAAGTCTCGTTCTCATAATGACAGGGGATTTCAGCTCATTCTTGTAAAAACGCCATGTACTACATAGATTTATTCCCCTTTGAGAAATTCTATTTTCACATGAGACAAGAATTCAATTTCGCATGCCTTTTTCTAGGTGTGCTCTATGAAAAACTGTCTTAAAGATTCACAAGGGGTTTCTTGAGCGATTCTGTCATGATAGGGAAAAAACATTTTTTTCCATAAAATGTTTAATAAAACCTAATTTTGCTCTGTCAAGCTTTCATTTTAAGAATTTTAAAATTCTAATAATAATAACATTAAACACTTACTGAGAAAAATCTCCATGAACATAGTGTGTTTTCCTCTCAGAATTAATTCTTTCAAATTTTCATTTCGAACCAGCTTTTGTTTCTAAATTAAATCTTACCATAATATAACTCTAAAGGTAAAGTCTAGACATATATAACCACTGCATAAAAGAAACCATGAAAGAAATTTTTAAAATTACTTTACCACAAAGTATTGATCCTACAAATTTGTGTTTTTCTCATTCATGTTTATAGAAATTTTGAATTATAGTTCTAAGTGTCCTTCAGTTTTGACTTTAATAAAGTCCTACATATGCAAATATTCCTACATGGAATATTTTATTCTTTTGTTCATACATTTGCTCTTATGTAAGTTATTCTGATTTCTTCTTCCTTCTGCAAGGTTACTGGCAAACTGTGTATCAAAGCATAAAGAAACGAATTTCTAAAAATGTCTCTTACTGAATATTTGCAGCATAATACTGATTCTAGGATATCAGAAAACAAGTGGTTGTTTATGACCATGACAATGTGTCTAAAGTAACTATTACCTGTAACTTTTATGTTTCTTCTAAATTGTATAGATACAAATATTCAAAGAATAATACAGACATTAACCATGTCAATTGAAGTTTATGTTCCTAAACATTTCAGAGGTTTGTTAATACTTTGTTACAGAATCAAAAATATGAATTTGTTTTGTTCACTTCCAATCAGAAACACATAATTGGACTCAGTGCATTTAAGATAGTTGTTCACTAATTACCCAGGTTCCACCAGCATGACAGTCCCTCTGCACAGCCTGCAATTTGCATTAATTTTAAAAGCACTCAGGATGTTTTCTTGCTATTGCAACACAAGGAACAGTAAAAAGTGATGTCATTTGGAAAAATAGAATTCAGTAAAGTTGAAGAAATTTGTTTCAGCTGCTACTGTAACATTTTAAATACTGATAATTCCTTGGCTCTGGAAGGAATCCTACCACCTGTAGCTGTAAGTGAACAGAATCTGAATTTGTCTGTTGAATTCTCTTGCAGATTTACATGGAATCTTCAGCATAATTTTGCAAGGCAAACCTACATGACAATATTTACGTCATTAGACAAGGACCAACAGTGTAGGTTCAGAATGAAAGAAAAAAGCTAAATTGTTTCTTGCTTATGGTGGAATTTTCTGTACAAAATCCCTGTTTAATACTTTCCCGTATTTTCTTTATATTCACTCTCTCTCTGACCTGAATTGTTTTCATTCTGCTGCTTTTCCTCTACTGTGTGCTTCTGATTGTGTATGGGGAAAACACACTAGCTTTTTTCATCTTAGGTTCTCTAGCTAATACACACAGAGGGTGGCAGTGTTCCTTTTCAAACAGCAGAATTATTATTTAGATTTTAAAGACAAATTCCATAATTGTTGCTTCATTCTAGTGGAGTCCTATTGTACTGGCTGCTCTTACTGATAGAAATTATTGTTTATAATACCACTGTATTGAATTTAAGAAAAGTGTGTGTTTCATAGCATAAAAACATTTTGGTTTAAAATAATTTTAAGTTGGAAAAAACACATCTGCTTCAGGTATACTGATAATCAGATGAGGGACTGGCCAGTCTTAATCAAAAGAGATAAAAGCATCTTTTACTTTCCTTAGTAAAGTGGAGTGTCCTATGATATACTGGAAAAAGACAGAAAAAGAAACTCTTCCTGTTCCCCCTTTACAAATTTTGATGTTCATTAGAGAAGGTTCAGGTCTGTAAGTTTTTTTGGAAATTCTACAGTGAGTTGCTTACCCTTGAATTTAGGAATATAGATGAAGTTTCTAAATATTTTGTTCAAAAGAGTGAGCACAAGCCAGGAAGCAAGTCTGCAGAAAAGCAAAAACAGACACAACATAACAGACTCCCAGGGTTAAGACTTAAAAATCACAATAGTGTTTCACTGAAATTGATGTTGACGTTTAGATAAAGACATTTATAAATATGCTGTTAGAAGTGTGTTAAGCCTGCACAGATCAGCATTCTCTAATGTTCATATGTAATAAAAACAGTAAGCAGAGCTGAGCAGGGTTGAATATTTCCCCCCCCCNACTACTTTTGGAGTAGCACGGAGAAACCCACCCACCCCCAGCCCCCAATATTACAGCTGTTTTATTCATTGTTACTTGATTTAATATATGTGCAATGAGTTGAAATGTAACCTTCCACAGATGGTGGCTCAGCCCACAGTACACAAATGCTGAAGGGCAAGCTCTGTCTTTAATTAAATTTGCCTAACATTAGCTGTATAGTTTTCGGTTCCCAAACAATAATTGTTCAGTCTGAAATTTTCTCCTGACACTTTCCTCTTTAGAAATTCCGCTTCAGGCTAGTGGGATTTTGTTTGGGCAGAAAGGAGGAGGAGAAAGAAAATGAGAGATATCCACATTATGACACACTTCTGTGTGTCAAATAAAATAGATATGTCATGAACCATTAGGTAGATACAGACATGGAGCAGGTTGTGGGTATGAAAGATGCAATAACAGCAGAATGTTATTAAGACAAACACCTGTTAATAAAATTACATGCAGAACTAGAAAACTCTTTAATCAACATTTAATTCTTGGTCTTTTATTATTGATAGGTCTTAATCTTGGGAAGGGCATTAATTCAAGGCTTTACATAGAAGTAATACAGATCAATGGATTAGCCCTTCAGGAGATGGACTAATTATTTTAATTAGAATATTCTAATTAGAAAGGTTTGAACTGATGATTAAGGAATCTTGCATGCCTGGAATCTTAACACTGTTATTGTTGAGTAAACATGATAATATATGTAGAATATATGGTACCTTGGTTAAAGAGCTAAGGTGCTCTTTTTTGGAATGCCTGAAAAAGTCACAGGAAAGACTTTGGGAAAGATGGTCTGAATTCTGCATGCTAGGTGTTCAGATTATACACTTTCACATGGAAGATCCAGGAATTGTATCCACTATTCTGTTTGTGTGCTAAAATTTATTAGTAATACAATTTAATAGAAAACAAGATATTCTATATTAAAAGTAACAATCTAAAATCAAATTATCTCAGTCAAATACTCAATGAAGCATAAGGGTGATCTAATTTCACTCTGTATTGAGGGAAATTATATTTGCAGAGTACTCTCAGAAGTGAGATGCCAATAAACTTTACTTTATCTACTCTTAGAGGCAAGATTAAATGGGAAGAGGGGGGAAGTGAAGATGTAATATAATTGAATATTTATCATTAAACATCCAAATTAATCTGATAACGACATAATAGTGCTCCAGTTTCTCATATTTTACTCATTGACACCAGCAATCTAAACTAAATAATTGGAAAAGAGATTGTGTGAAAATTTAAGTAAATAAAACACCACTTCTTGACACCAGGGTAAACATTGATAAATTCACTTAGGTTCTTTTCCCCTCCAGGTGCTATGTATTTAATGGTTGGAGACACAAAAAAAGAGGGTGTCAATTCAGTGAACATCCTGCACTTTATAAGTCTGAATATTTGGCCTCATAGTGCTTCCTCTGCTCCCCGCACTGCAGTCTGGCATTTTGCCCATCTGTGACAGTACCTAGGCAATCACAAAGCCATGCTAAGTGTGCACAGAAAATTTGAATTGCATGTTCTAAAGCATCTTTCCTTTAAGGCATCTCTTAGGACAATAATAATAAGAATGATAAGAAAACATGTAGAAAATAATTTTCTGATCACTAAGTATTTTTAGGATATGAAGGGTTGCTTTATTTTTCTTGGGCTGCATCACTTTATTTTATACTCTGAACAGAATTTTTGCTGAAAAATATTTGATAGGATATACTTAAACACAAATAGCTAATGATGGTTAGGCTACTCACATAAAATATAAGAAACCATGGTTCAAATATATGGGATTTGCAGATCTCCTTATTCCAGTGGATATTTTAAGCCCTGAGCATCTCTCTTCACATACTGCCATATTTTGAAATAAAACACGCAAATTTCTTTATGTATAACATCTACAGATATATATAGCATACTTTCTTTGTCAGTATTTGCATCACTGAGATTTTCAAACCACAAAAACTGAGTGTACCATCCCCTCAGCAGCCGACTTTGAGCTATTTACATGCATTAATTAGGTCCCCCCTCAGTCTTCTCTAGACTAAAGAGGCCCAGCTCTTGCAGTCTCTCCTCATAAGAGAGATACTTTAGTCCCTTAGTCACCTCTGCGGCCCTCCACTGGACTTTATTTTTATTTAGCTAGAGCAAGGTACAAAACAGCTGGCAGAATCAGGGTCTTCACTTAGTAAATGTGTCAAAAAGCCTGTGCACCCGAGAGGGTAGTTTTAGATATACAGACTTGTGTCAATACAGACCAGAAGATTTCAGTCAGCAGAAGAAATAAGTTAGATTTCTACAATATAATTTAGGGTGATATCAAGGGCCTTCTATTAGAAACAAAAAGAAAATAGTATCTTGTTTTATACAACAACAACCAAAAAAACCCACAAGTGAGCAGGGGAAAAAACATCCACAGAAGGTCCCTAAACAAAACCAGAATTATCATCATAGGCATACATTCATTCCTAAATTGGCATTTGGTGTCACAAGGAGAATTTATCCAGAGACAGAAGAATTCTATAGGCATAAAAACACTGGAAAATGAAGTCCCAAAGGAGACACAGTATCTCATCAGAAAACAACAAGAATACACACAAAATTTTGCATGTCATTATCCTGTACCACTGAGGACAGCTACCAATCTAACAAGACAATACTAATGCAACTGCAGCACAAATGTGCATCTTATATGATGTTTTCAGAGCCTAAAACTGAAGAGAATTCTATATCTACATCTTAAGTGTACCTTAAAATATATTCCCGTAAGAAAGAGTCTTATCTCTGCATGGAGCTTAATCAAAAATTGTGTTCCAGTTAAGATCACTGAAATTTCAAGTTTAATCTCACATAAAATATGCACCCAGATTCTCCTCTACTTTAGGGAGAAAATCCTATTCATGAACTGGGATCTGAAGTATTTATTCCATTTATTCTCAGCTTTCACTCAGCCAGTATGTCAGCTGCAGTTAAAGGATATAAAATCTTTCTGAATGTGTTCATGTACTGGAGGAAAAATTAGTGGAATTATACATAAAATGCATAATGATTGGTCCCTATTTCAGAGGGAGGACTGATTGAAAACAAAGAGGGACACAATGGGGAGGTGAAAGAAAGAATAAACTCAGCATATTTTATGTGGTTTTCATTGTGATAACAGTAAGTTTAGCTTGAATTTCTTTTCCCAGATATTTTAACTACTAGGTAATTACCTCAGAATTTTATGGATTTTGATATGCAATTTCTCCCCATACACTTTATAATTTTCATGGAATGGTAGTTTTTATTCAAGCAAGGCATCCATTGAGGATTGACTTAATAAGTAGATATTTTGGCCTCCATTTTTTTTATTTCTATCCAAATGAATGTGTCAAATAAAATCTAAATTCAATCAAAAAAAAAAAAAAAAAAAAAAAAAAAAAAAAAAAAAAAAAAGAAAAGAAAAAAAGAAAAAAGAAAGGAAAAAAAAGTAAGCAATTCCATAGTGCAAAGCCATAAACTGGAAGAAGAACTTGCATCATCTTTATGTCCTTAAAGTATCAGTCTTTCAGCTAGTATCTATCAGATAGCTGTCGCAGAATTGCTTGCACTTTAAAAATAATACAAATATCACTTTGAAAAAAAATATTTGCATAGCAAGCAGGAGAGGAATGAAACCAAGAATAGAACAAATTATAGCACTTTGTATTAATAGAGCAATTATTTATTGCTCATTAAAAAGCTATTAGTAAAATATTGTTATTTATGATAAGCAATAAACAGCATGCTGCTAAGCAGTTGGCAATAGAAATTAGAAAGCAATAATATCTATTAGTTGGAAAGTTAATTTATCTAAAAACTGTTTTCTTCAAATGTTTAGCAATATTTTTGTTTGTTTTTAGAGCAATGACAGTTAAAATATTTTTATTAATCTTCTCTTCATGAAAATTACAGCATTTGCATGTACTCTACTTCTGCTCATAACTCATGTCTTAGCTCTCCTGTATCCATCACTTACATATGTATGTTGTTTTAAACTCCTAAACAAGTGTGCACTATTGATTATTATCCCACATCCATCTAATCTCAGATGTGGGCCTCCAATTAGTAATGCTGCAGAAGTGTTTTGCCTATTAGAAAATAAATCTTAATAAGTGAATTGTGTTAATGAATCATTTATATTTATGAACCTTTTGAAAAGGGCAAAATTTTCCAAATTTTGATTTACATGTAAATATTCAACATTGAGGTTTGCAGTATTTTCCATTGGCACTGAGGAGATGACCTTTGCTTTTTTTTCTTTTTCTTTTTCCTTTTTTTTTCCCCCCTGTAGAATAAAACTTTTACCACATAGTTTTCTGACAATCTCCATATCCATATGCATTGTAGTGTACAGGTTAAGGATCATTATCATAGAAATGTTTTCTGAAGATTTAAACGCGTTAAAGAGCATTGGATTAAAATCAGTGCAGTTGGTTAAATTATAAGTTAATTTCATAACTTCTTTTTATTAAGAGTAAATTTAACATAAAGATCAGCCAAGAATAGGACCTGCATGGAATTTTTAAAATAAAATAAAATAAAAATGCTGAAAATCCTTGTTAAGGTAAGTATTAAGATATACCACCTAGAATTATGCTTCCATCTTGCTTCTAACTGCAGTAGCTTTGACTTGGCTAATTATCTTAGTTCTAAACTCGTATGTAATCATTAGCAAGATCATGAAGCCAGGCAATTCCTGCATAAGTTCTTTAAGAAGGAAATTGTTAGTGATGGTTTTGACCTTTTTATAGTAGTTTGGCAGCTCAAGTGTGTGTAGGATGTAGCAGATTTTTAGGTTGTTTTCTTTCCTGCCCAAGAGAGTTGAACCTGCATCTCCTACCTCCCCTGAGAGGACCATTACAAACAACCTATATGCACCTCTCTTGTTGGAGCTGTTCACTTGCTAAAAAGGAAACCAAGATTAATTGGGCCCAGGGGAAGCACTAGAGTGTAGCTTGGCTTTTCATGGAGAGCTATAAAACTTAACTGTAAAAATCTCATTTGATTACCCTAAATTCCAGAGTCTCAATTATGTGTTTGCATTAAATTGTTATTGGGTAAAACGCATAAAACCGGGAAGAGGACAAGAACCCTCAAAGGAGGGTCTCAAATTAGGTGTGAAGCTCAGCTCCCATGAGCACACCCTGAGTCCCAGGAAACCTGTAATCCTGACTGTCCAGTAGCACAGTCTAAACTGGAGGGATGGAAAACAGCCTCATCTCACATCACTTAATTCACTGGGATGAAGTGTCTCATGAGAAGGACAAACTTTGGTCTAAGCCATCTCAGATGAAGAAAAGAAGATAAACACATATTTTATACTTCCGGGCAGTTTTTAGGAAAATTTGCTTCAAAATCAAAGTATTGGATTAGTCATTTTCTCCTACTACTTTATCTTCTCTTTAAGTTGCTTTAGAATCTAATGGATATACTCAGAACAATATGATAACGTAAGTGATTTAAGGGGGTTTGACCTAACCTGCTTGGTCTTTTCTTGAAAGTCAAAAAATCCCACTTTCCAGACTAAAGAGAAAAATTATCAGCTTTCTTGTCATCAGTATTAAGTAACGTATATTTATTCTTCATCTCATGTTTAGAAGACAGTTTTTCTCAGAAGCAACATCGATAACAGGTGTTTTATTATGACAAAAATGGCTTCTTGAGGACACCAGATACAGAACTCCTGATTCACAGAAATCTGTGCAAATGCTTCCATGGATTTAGAAATACCTTTTTTCATGAGTGTTTTTTTCAAACAATACTTCATTCGAATTCAGAACTTCATCTTATGTTTTTACATTTAGGTAGGACATACCTCAATCTACTCTGTGCTAAGTAGATGAGAATATTTACTAACTTTGCAAAGCTGCCATTTCAAAGCTCCAAATCTCATCTGAACCGTTTACTGGGAGACAAAGATGTACTTAAGTATGTTCAGATTGTGATTTGTTTGTCATCATGTTCATAACAATGAAATTTGTCTTCTGCTTATAAATTTTGAAATAATCAGAAATAAAACCAAAATACTTCAAATAAATCTCAGTGTCTTTTAAAAATGGAGACACATAATCTGCCTCCCCTCCAGGTTCTAACTGTGCAACATGATACAATTTGGAAAGAAAGATCTGATCACTGATTCTTGGCTTCTGTTCTCGCTATTGCTGGCTGCTGCAGAAAGGAGTGTTTTCAGCAGACAAAAATTGACAGAAATACATAAGCTCCGTTGGGAAGCAAGTTCACACTTGGCCTTTACCAGTTGGTGCATCAAGCTGATAGCTGGCCAAAAATACATTACAACAAAATAAAAACGTACTGACCTTAAAAAGATGAAAAAAGTCCGTCAGACATGCCCCCCATTGCACACACATGTATACAAGACAGAAAGAGGTGCAAACTCAGAATTGGATGTCAGACAGAAAGGGAATAAAAGCAGTATGAAAATCAGTAATATTCTTTCTCTCATCTTTGCACTCTCCGTTGTTGCTTCCACTCCAGTCAGAAACAGCTTTCCTCAGTTATTACTGAGCTCACTTGATCCCCTCAAAGGACCTCGTTTCCTACAAGACCACAGGCATTAAGATTTTTTTGTTTTTCCCTGGAATGCTGTGTGAAGCTACTGGGAGCTGCAGAAGATATATTAATCACAGCTGTTTCTTATAGCCTGTGGAATGAAAAACTTTCTTGTTTGTTTATTTGCTTTTTTGAGACAAACCATTCATTCTGAAGCTTCAGAAAAAAAAAAGGAAGAAAGATTTGGCAGCTCATGTGCAGCAGCAGCAGTATTATTACATAATTATTTCAGAAGTACTAATTATTTCATTATGTAGGAAAATGGTTTCTTGACTTCTCTTCCTAGCACTTGCCAGAGATGCCCAAAATCTGGAATTCAGCAAAAAAGCCTAATTTGTTTGCCTTCATGGTACCCAAAATTTTATTTAAATAATTTTATCTGCATTTTTAGGCTATTTTAAAGTTCGAGTAATTGATGCCTTTTTGTTGAAAAAATGTTTGAGGTACTTAGATACATATTTTTAAAACTTCAAGGAAATCAGTATATATTCAACAGGTGTGAAGACCAAATTTCTAAAATCATTCAAATGCTGATCTCAAGCCATCCTAAATGTGCTTCAACTCACCTATTTTATAATCAGTTAATATACTATTATATATTACCTATTAATGCACTATTATGCAGGTCTGCCAAGCAGGGCTAATGGACTCCAAAGTAAATTAGCATGTAAAGTTGGCAATAGAAAGTCCATAACAAGTGCACTGGTTATTCAGCGCTTGGGTTAACTCAGGAGGATGAATTTTCATGTATTATCAGAACAGCACTCTCAAATGTTCTGAAATGTTAAAAGATCTCAAAGGCTATGCTCTTAATATTTTCCTAGAAGAAGAGGATATTAAAGAACTGAAAAGGGTTCAAATCTGGTGAACCAGACTTTGCACAGATTAGGCCTCAATTCTAGAAAAGGTGAAGAGAAATAATCTGACTTTAGAAGTTCATGCCTTGTCATACTCACTGTAAACATCTCACATAGAGAAAGACTAAGTGAAACAAACACGGACTTCAATTATTGCTAACTGATGTTGGGAATGTGTAATAATTGGATTTATTTGGCTTCACACTTTAAAAAGACTGGGTTTAGCACGAAGAAAAACAGTAAAATGGTGATAAGAAACATGCCTAGAACATTTTAAAGGAAGAGAAAATTACTTTTTTTCTTATCTCACATTATCATACTTTAACTGAGATTCAGTAAAGATGTTGAAATTAAATAATAAACAGCATCCAACATGAAACAACATCCTGGTTTTATCAGAAACTGTAAAGTAAAACGTTTTTGTCTTCGTATTTGGAGAGAAAATGGTCAACATCGAAATTAAGCCTCAAGATTTAATTGCTTTCAAAATAATTTTTAATCATTGTTCTGAAAACACAGCAGGAATAGTTATAAAATAGTTCATTTGTATATGTGATGCCAAATATTTGGCTAATTCAATTATTTGTTATCTTATACTATCTGAATGGTTTAAGAGGGAGTCAGCAGCACTTTATTTCTGCACATTGTGCCTTTGTGAATTTTACACTGCTAACAAGAGGTATTGAATATGCTTTGACTATTAGAAACAGACACCCTTAAATCACCAACCACACCAGAGAAGGATAAGGTATCTTCTAGAGAGGCACTAGAAAGATTTGGGAGTTTTCAAAACACTGTTTCCTTCAGATGAAAAACAACAAAAAAAAAAAGATATTAGTACAATAATTAAAGAAATCACTTATAAACTCAATAGGAAAATCAGCATCTCTAACACTGAAAAACTGCAATCCTCTGACTTATCCACATGTACCTCCAAAACAGCTGATGTCAGTCATGATGTATTTAGCTTTTCAGAAGAAAAAAGCCCAAGACTTTTCAAAGTATCAAAAGATGTTAAATATATGAAAGTTAGTTGTATAAATGACAGTTGTTTGCTTTGTCTCCCTTTATAATTAATGGTGTGAAATGGGTAGTTCCAGAGGATAGCTGAAGTATATAAGATCATTAGAGATCTCTCCACTGACCATGGAAGAGGTATAAAAATTTAGCTTATTTTTGAACAATACGCTTTTAAACCTGCAAATACTCAAGAGATGAATTATGCTCTGTAGCACACATGAACAAGAAAGGTGATTTCCTACCCTGGCATTTCAAAATTAGCTAGCACAATTTCTTTTACAGAGGGTAACTAAATATAATCATATTATTGAATGTTATTAATTTGCCCCAAAGTCTATGATGGTTCAGAAATAGTATAAATAAAAATAGAAATTATCTGAGAAAGACAACCACCAAATAGACATACAATAAGATGTTAATCTGATCTGTATAATTCAGTAAGAACACTACTAGCAAGTTTTTGTATCTTAGATTGTCACATTGCTTCCCTCTTCCTCTGTCCACCTACCCAGTTTCAGGATGTTGACATATGTTATTTACATCCTTTAAAAGTGCAAGAAATAGAAGAAATGAGGTATGAAACCACGTCACCAAGCACCAGCACTGTAAAAAGTCGATGTACCTTTGCCATATATGGATGCAATTAGAGAAATATTTCGATTTAGGTAATCTAGTAATTAGTGTGTCCGAAGAAGAATTTACAAAGATAAGGTTTAGGGAAGAAATAACCATACACCATATAAGACTATAGAAGAGCACATGCAAGGTGATGTAGGTTTTGCTTTAGATACTTGAAAGGTAAGATAAAAGCACCTTGGATCTCTTCAAAAATTTCACCCTCAGAGAGCATTAAAAAACCTGCAAATGAAACACTGCGTTGGGCACTATCACATTTAATTTTTATGTGGAATTAATGTATTTCCACATTCTTTTTTTCAAGCCACATTGTGATTTCTTGGCATTCCTATTACATAGATGTTTGGAGAATTAGACTGAAAAACTGCTGTACGTGCAAAGACTGGTGTCTGTCAGATGCCTACAGTGCACCCCCTCACAACAACAGCAAACCTGTGCTGACCTCTGGTTGGACCCAAACTCTCCTGATTCTGTGCTGAAAGACTGTTCCAAGCTCAAATACACACTCAGGATTGAAGGTTACCCCAGGTGTAGCTCTGTCAGTCAGTGAGCAGGAGAGTGGGAGGCCTAAACTTTACCAGAGGGAGATGAATTTGATAACCCACAGATTGATTGTAGCAATAACTCTATTGATCAACTCCAGTCCTTGAAACCTCTGAGCAGCTTGAGGAACATTAGTACTTGTGATTCAAGGAAAAATGAAAACACCCAAAAGGTCAAATAGAAATGGAGATTGCCTGTCAGTCAGTAATTTCTAGCAGCATGAGAGATGTGAAGGTGACAGTAGGATGGGGACACGATAATGCTCAGAAGTTATCCAGCCATTAGCATCTTTCATTACAGAAGCTGCAGACATTTTTGCAGTTTCAGTTGTGTGAATGGAATAGACACCAGTGAAAACATTCACCTGGCAAAACAATTGCTCAGTCCACAGCACATGAGAATCAAGCACATTAAGTAAATAGCTCCAAGTATTCAGACAAAATGTTTTAACTTAATTTAATGTACATTCTGTAAGAACCAGAAGAAAGATATATGAAGAAAATTATGTCCACTTATTCACCTAAAGATGACATAAAGCTCTGGAATGCCCTATTTATTCTAGTCTATATTATTGATAGATCTTGGGAAGATTTGCATTATTATAATGTTAAATCTTTAGTAGTTATGGTTATCTGCAGGTTATTGAAAAAGTAGGAAAATTTAGAACTTTTTTCTTCTTAAATAGCATGTCTTTATCAGAGTCACACAGTACATCAAATACGTCAGCTTCATTTATGGCAAATAATTAAAACAAACCTGAAATAAATTGCACCCAAGCACTTACCTTGTGGATGCCAGGACCTTATCACCACCCATTTTATTCTTACAAATATATTCCTTATTGGCCATGCCACCTGCTGACTAGATTTTTAAATATAGGGGGTGGGTATCAAATTTGGCTGAAGTCAAAAGAGGTTTCTGGGATGATGCCTGAGAAATGTGAGATAGAACTTCTTGTTTATTGAGAGAATTAGCAAGGATCATGTTCTAAATAGAGGATGTTGGCTCTCAGAGCCTTTCTGCAGATTGTCTTGGAAAGCTAAACATAACAAAACAGCCTAATAAATGAAAGTTATGACACATTCATATTTTAGGTCATTTAATGGAAATTAAAAAAAAAAAAAGTCATAATCACAAAACCTCTCATGGTAAAATTTGCTGAGAGAAACAATGATTCTGAAAAGGACTCACAGATAGTGATAAATAAACTCCCAGTGCTATGCTGTGCCCAAAATAAAAAATTGTATCCTTGAATAAGCAAAAAGGAGAACACTGAGTAAGATTAAGGGGAACATATAATCTCTCATTTGACATGTGTTGACTAGTACTGTAGCAATGTTGTTAATAAATCAGAGTGAATGTTGGTAATGCGAAGAGAACCTTACAATAAAAAAAGCTCAAGGAGCTACTGTAGCATCCTAAAAAGAACGTAAATTTGGAAATGAAAACTAAGAGAGGGCTTCATGATCTGGTAGCTATCAACCAGGTTATCTTTGTTCTACTTAATGTAGGTTGATTAGTACAGACTAGATCAAAATGCCACTTGTTTAAAGTGCAAGTTAGCTATTAGAAAAATTGGCTGGTTTTATGGTGGATTTTTTGTAATTGTGTATTTTTTATTTGATATTGTTTTCTGAAAGAAACTCCAGTGCAAACAGGAATCCATTCAGGTTCATCAAAACATGAACCAAAAATAAAAAAATATGGACTGCATTACTTTGCATAGGGCACATCTCCATTGATTAAAGGATTTAAAAATGAAACAAGTTCTAAAGTAATGCCTATCTTTATATCTCAGCAAAAGCTCTATATAATTGCCTGTTTTCCTGAGATGTCCATATTCTCACTAACAGTAAACAACTGTATCACAGAATGACAGAATATCCTGGGTTGGAAGGGACCCACAAGGATGAACAGAGTCCAGCTCCTGGCCCTGCAGAGGACATCCCCAAGAATCACACCTTGTGCCTGTGTACCCATCTCTACCTCCAGCAGTAATGACTGAAAAGGAAACAATCCTGGACTATGCAAACAGAAGAAAGCTCTGCACCTCCATTCTGTACCTGCTATATCTATCTCAGAAAGCCCCTTTTGGTTTACATATTTTTATGAATAAGAGCTTGTCGAAAAGCGTGTTACACAAGCTAGAGAAAGATTTAATAGGAGAAGCAGTCAATGAAATGTTGTAATGTCCCGTGGCACAAATACAGTATGAACCAAGTGGATTTCTTTTCTACTACCTTTTACAGCTCCTTTTTAGAAGGTAGAAAAAGAAAGTCCTCAGAAAAGTAAGCTTTTTATTTTATTCTTCTGCCTCCAGGCACTCTAGAACACATTCAGTTATCACAATTGTTCTCCAGCCTTGTCTATCTACATCTCTACAGGACTGTAGGCCTATTCAGAACGATATCAGGTCCTATGAGCACTACAGATTTTAATAGCACCACGTGTACAGCTTTAAAGTTATCCAAACCCCATGTGTTTTCACCTTTCTGACTGCTTTTACAATATTGACAAAGTTTTACTCTCTTAATAATGAATGCAGTACTGATCCTGACTAGAAGACTGTTGCAGGTTTAAGAGCTGGTGATCCACATAAAATCTAACCTGAGCAAGGGCAGGTGTGTGCTGGGCTGCACATGCAGGATGGCTTTCAGGCCTGTGACGTGCTGTACAAGTGATTTGGCTGCAGAATAACCTCAGTTAGTTCATTGTAAGAGAGGAGCCAGCAGGCAGCTCCCATCTGGTACCAGCCATGGCCTTACCTTTACTTTAAAGGGCAACAAGAGGTTCTCATAAGAGCACCATTTAGGAATAGTTTTCTTGCAATTTTATAACAGCTCAAGTTACCATAAGGGACAGCTTTTCTCCATGGTCAGGACACACTTTGTGCGGCACACCACAGGAAAATCCATCCAGGATTTGACTGATGCTGCACGAATTGGAGATGCTTATTATTTGGAGGAGTGCAACATTTGCTCACTACCTTTATTACTCTTCTAATTATTTTTTTTTTTTTTTATTAAAGGAGTGAGTTTATCAAATCATTTGTTGCCCAGCCTCTCTTACTGAAATCTGGAGGCAACCCTGCACCATCTCTCACTCCTCCTCACCGTGCCTCCCCCTCCCTGCTACAGTACAGGCAAGCATCAGTGAAATGGGAAGTGTGGGTTATAGGCCTCCCCTCACAGTGAGAATTAACAAAAGACAGTCTTATGGGTGAAAGAAATGAAGGAAAAGAGCCTTTATGTTTCTTATTTTTCACTGAAAGTTTTTGCTGTCCAACATATACACAGTGCATACAGCGCAGCTGATTCTGAGGCGGGTCAGGGAATTCTTTCATTTCATATTATTAAAATGGTCCATTGTCCTGTCCCACCCCACCCCAAAAAAAAAATTCTACTGCTAAGTTATCTAAAAAAGCCTCCCCTAGAGCAGTGAGGCTAACTAAGCTCCAGAGGAACTGCATGAATAGTAATGCTTTGAGACACCTCCGAGACATGGATTACCTTCATGCTTCTTTCAGTAGCCTAATAATGTCATAACAGAAAGAAATTTCAGTGTCTTCTGTGCTTTTTCATATCCACTGTTGGGTGGTTTGCAGGAGTAGTGTGAAGGGATTATTCATCTAGTACAGGAAGGATGCACTCAAGGACACTAATGAGCTCTACAGTCTTTCAGGAATTTGTTTTTCCTGAATAGTTTTGACTGCAGATTTAAAACACCAGGCCCTAGCAGAAGAAATCCTTAAAACTGCACATGTAAATATATAACTTCTCCCACTGTAAAGTAATGTAATTGTTTAATGCAACACACATTATCTCTAACATGCTATTATTATGAGGTCCTTGAGTTAAAGCTGAAGAAAATAAACAATCCCTTCTGTTAACAATGTATTTGCCAAATTCAGCATCCTGTATTAAGAAACAAATGAACAAACAATCCTCCTCACCCTGCAACTTTCACAGATGTCTAGAGCACATTTCTATTTATTCCTCTGCCATACGGTACTACATTCCTCACCTTGAAAACACAGTTAATTATAGAAATGGTAAACCAAAATGTGTGTCATGTTCTTCCTGATATCCAACAGAAACAATTTCATTATGATTATTAGAGTTCATCTGCTTAGTGATCAGACACTTGGTAGCTGTTTTCTGAATTATTCTTTTATTCATGAATAAGGCTGGTTTGTTTATATGTCAAATTCGTATAAGTATTTTTTTTAAAAGAACAGAGAGAAAAATATTTTCTTCACATCTATTTATTTTATTAAAATCATGTCTCCTGGACTAATTTCTATTAGAAATGTGTTAGTGGATGTAAGTCCTTAATATTTGTACGATCTCCCAAAAAGGAAAAATGTCAGTCGTTCCTAGGTATTATTACAGTTGAAAAACTACATTACCTTTTTCTCCAACTTTTTCTCCACCAAGTGGAGCTTTTGGGAAAAAATTAAACTTTCAAGATCATATAAAAAAGTACCTTAGGTCTTCAAACGTCAGTCTTGCGGAGTTGTATGTATATCTAAATTTTTCTATATCTAGTCATCCTATTGAGTGGGTTAGATAACTTCAAAGAGGTTAAAGTATCTTTTGAAGTCCAATGGTGAGCAATGGGAATAAAGGAGTTCTTGGTTTCCATGTACCTTTTTTTTTTTTTTTAACATATGACTCTTGGAAAAGAAACTTAAAGCATGTAAGTTAAGCCCATCACTTTTGAGCAGTCAGGAATAAAAACATATTGATACATAACACCACAAGCTTACAAAACAAAGAAACAAACACATCTGGTATTCACTAAGCCTGTTGGCATGTGCCAGTGAATTTGCAATCAGGCATGGAAACAGCCAAGCTCATGAAGCCTACATTTTTAGAACTATAGCAGTTGTCCTATAAATTATTCTGCATCTAGGTCTACATAAATAGCAAAGACAGATGCACAACGCTAGTGCCAGTTCCACAAAACATTATTCCAGTCAGCAAGATGCTGCAATAAATAGGTTAATCATTTTTAATGTCTTTGATATTCATCATAGCAACATTAATCAAGATGAATTAATTTGGAGTTAATGTGACTTCACTATGAATTGCGAATGGTATTTACTTGTAAATTCAGTTTTTGAGGACAGATTCAATCTCTCACTCTCAAAACCAACCTTGCTTTCTACACTATATCACATGAACTATGGACTCCCATGCTAGTGTTGATACTGATGTTTGGTGGTTTTTTGCCCCTTTTCATTCATCATTTTTCATTTTTATTGATATTTGCCAGAATAATGGTCCGTCCAGTACTTCTCTTACAATTTTTTTTCCCAACTAACAATTCTGGTAAAAATTTTTTGACCTAATTGACTAGTTCACTGCTGAAAAGCCACGTGACTGATTTTGCCTGGAGAAAAATATTCCTTTTTTTATTGTCTCAAATACTATCAGATAAATAAAGCTCCTCATACATAATATGGAAGTAACTAGAAAAACTCTTTTGAACTGATAGTTGTCTCTAAATATGAAATACACATTCCTGAGTTTCATTAGTCATATTTGTAATGAAATGAAATCATTAGAACATGGGAATTAGCCACATCAAAAATAAAAGTTCTTTCAGAGCTAGAATATAAAGCAGAAGATAGCTCAATGCCTTCTTAAGTACTGGCTATATTGACGAATGCTATTACTGGTCTAGTACAGAAGAAAGAACTAAAATTACATTAAGAAACCAAAAATCAAAGCCCAAAACTCTTAAGTTCCAGTTCAATACCTCCATAAATTAAACATTCTTTGTGGCTCTGGATCAATGTTCACTATATTTCTTTAACAAAATACTAGGTTTAACAAAAACTTCCAATACATTATTTTAAAAATAATTCATAGTTAGAACATTTCAGAATCCTGCCACAGTGGGTACTTTTCAGAGGTTTCCAAATCTCACTCACAATGATGGTTTTAGCAGCAGACATCAGGTGTTACTGTATATACATACATATATATGTGTGTGTGTGTTTGTAGTCGTGTGCATGTTTCAAATCGTTTTCTTATCACATTTACCAGTTCATAAGTTTGAGGAACAGTTTTGTTTTCTAATTGCAACATTGTAGCATACAGATATACTTGAAAAGGAGGCCTCAGGTTTGTCCCGGGTTTTGTAATTTGGTCCACTGAAGCCAAAAGTCTCATTTCAAATTGCGCTTAAAGAAGAAAAATTAATTACAGCAAAATATGAAATACATTTTATCTAATAAAAATGAAGTAAAAATGAAGCTGAAGAACTGCTCACAGACCATGTATGTTGTATACCTGTAAAACAAATATTGATTTCTAGTGTTCTCATTGTCTTCCTCTAAAACCAGTTAAATATTAAGCAATTAAAATAAAAAATTGCATTAAATTTGAAATGAACAAACATGGAATTAAAGAAGAAGTTGCTCTAATCAATCATCTCTCTTGGAGTAATTAAAATTCTTTTGATTTATGTCAAGTTGTTGCCTAGAGGGAATATCAAACCTTATTAATGGGAGAATTGAAAATAAAGAACAAAAAAGCTACAATAACACCTTGTAGAACTCACACTATTTTCTTGTCTCCTGAATATATTATCCTCTTTCTTCATTTGTTTTCGTTAACTCACAAGTGCATTAGAAGCAATAATTGAAATGGGAGCAGGGTAGGGACATCTTAGGAGGTACATCAAATCTGAAAATGCAAATGAGCTGTAGCATTCTATCCAGTTCCACAATCACAGCTTTGCAGTTCTGACCAAGGACAGAGGCCAAGACTGCAGTCACCAGGAAGCAAGAATATATTGAAGAAGCACATAGAGGCCCAGTGAGATTAGAAGAGTGGGAAGCAAAAAGCAGAGGAGAATGCATTTTCCAAGAGTTATCTGCAGTTGCATGCAGAATATATCAATGTGAATACCTTGTACGAACAAGCAGAAAATGTTCACTGAGTTCACAGGGATCTCTGTTCAGTGTTCTAGCATTTTCTAATTCATAGATGGGTGTAACCAGAGATACCTCATTTGGCACAACCAGGTCAGGTGGTCTATCAAACAGCACATTTGAATGACTACATCAAAATTCTGCACATCTGTGAAGGTGCTACTGAAAGCAGAACAATGTTAAATACCCCAAGGAATACTAACTGATTCTTTTCTAGGTATTTTAATATGTCATGAAATTAATTCATAAACTAAAAGGAATCCTGCTATCATGTTTGGTTTTTTTTTTTAAAATCTAAAAGTAAATGAAAAAACCCAAACAAAAGAACCCCAAACAACCATCACCTTTCCAGTAATCAAACAGTATTTTTTTTCCATTTGTACAATAAATGTAAGAACCATCGATTACTTATCAAAGAGCAGGCTAATTTGTTGTGGACTGTGAAGAAAATCATTACAGGGCTTGAAGTATTAGGAAAGTCCCCTTGAATAGTACCATTTAAAAACAGAGCCATTCAAGTGAGTTTTTATAGATTTTCAGTTTATCTGGTAGTTTGAGCAATAGGCTTTGAAAAGTCACCGCTCTCCCATGGAATATGATTTAATTTTATAAAACTACAACTAATATGTACTGCTCATTTCATGTTGCCCTTACATCTGGCTTCTAGATTTTTAACTGCTCTTTGTTATTTCTTGAACTCTGGTTTATGATGCCATATAGTCTTCATTATTAATCTATGGGGAATTATAGGACATAACTACTGTTAAGAGACATCTAGAGAATAAACACTTCAAAATTGAGTGGTTAAAAATACTAATCGAATTACCACTTGTTACACAGATCAAAAAACTAAGAAGAAATTTCACAGTTTCGTCATTTAACTTCTATTAAAACTGCTTTCAGCGAAGTTTTATCATACACATCTATACTCCACATATAAGCACAACTACATGCTTTTATTAAATTTAAATGTTATTTCTCATCCAAGTTTTAAGTCTGTTTCTTTAATGAACCCTGAACAAACAAAAGAACAATAACAAAAATCCCCAAAACCACCAACACCTCTCCACTAAAAAAAGAAACCAAACAAAAATAAAACTAAAGTGAACATAAAATTCCACTGGTGATATTTTTCAATTGACATGTATGCATTTGTGTGTATTTCTTAAAAAAAAAAATACATAGCTCTGGCTTAGCAGAAGAACATGTGATAAGTAATTAGAAGGATGAATTTACACTGTGAAATGAGCAAAATAGATTTGTGTTTGCAATGTCACATACTTAAAGCAGAGGCTGAATTTCACAGTCAAGATTCACTATGTCCTTTGCTTAAAGACAGCTTCACTTTCTTGCTGCTTCAAGAGAGAGAGAAAATAAATAAAAGAGAGGGGGAAGAAGAAACAAGGAAGCTATATGAAAATGTTTATTTTTACTTGTTTAATTTACATCCTGCTCCAGTTATTGGCACAGCTACTTTCTGCTTCACAATCTCGCTAACAAGAGGGAATTTTTTCCCAAAAAAGAGGGCAACAGTGAGAAAACAGCAGCTCTACCCATTGATATATTTGAGTGAGTGGCCTGGGTTATGGTGTTCGTGTCGAACTAAAGCATAGTTCACTAATAATGCATGA
Source organism: Pachycephala philippinensis (assembly GCA_013397055.1). Lineage (NCBI taxonomy): Eukaryota > Metazoa > Chordata > Aves > Passeriformes > Pachycephala > Pachycephala philippinensis. The sequence goes on from VWZT01009797.1 coordinate 969,700, forward strand.
CAACCTGCTTGTTTCACAAACCTGTCATAGAACAGGAATATTTTCTTCCTCAGAACCCAGGCTTCCTAAATCTCAGACCTCTGCTGTGATAAATGAACATGTACTGTATCTGAGACACAGATTTGCTCTTACACCAGAAAAAAAACCCAAAACAAAACACAAAAACCCTAACAATTTTAGGTCCCTCAGCTTGGGAATGGTGAGCTTCAGTTCCTCATATATCAAAGAACTAGCAGAACAATCTCAAACTATCAACATCTAAATCTCTCAAAAATACCTAAGGCTGGAGCAGGTATTTTGTAACCATGACCGAGCCCTTCACTGCTAGACAACTCCACAGTGAATTGGCTTAGGCTGTGTAAGCCAGAGTAAATCATACAACTGTTTTGATTTACAATATGGGGACAACCACATAGACTGCTCATAAAGGCATCTTTGTTTTTTTTCCTGACTTCATCTGAACTTCTTGGCTGCTCAAAGGCACAGTCTAAAGAACTGACCTCAATTTTCATCAAGACAATTAATAAGTAAATAAAATATAAATCCCCTAGAACAACAACAAAATTACAAATGGAAAAAAATTCACCACTTGCAAACAAGAAATCCACCAACCTATGCAAAATGCATTAAGCAGAAAATTGTTCATAGTAAAGGTGTCAAATTTTCATGCTGTAATTTTTGAAGATGGCATGAGTTTGAAAGAGAAGGCAATGTTCTTTACTTGAGTTTCTTGATGTAAAGCAAAAAAACCCCATAGATCTAAACATGATGTTCCTTTAGATAGACTGTCATTGCTAAATGCTTTCTTGCTAAAGATCGTTAGAGACTTTTATGTCCACAGAGAAAGTAAGATTTCCCAACAGAAATAATTAGAGTTTGATGTAGTCATTGTTTTGGTCTGCTAGTTTGTAGACTACATTTTGTACCTCAAAGTAAATAGCAGGTACAATTGGTTTTCAGTGGAATAAGAAAGGCCATCCCCTCAGGTACTGCATTTCTGATGATCCATGAAAAAGGTTTGTAATGAGCTGGCAATTGACATTGATTATCATTTAAAGGCAGTGAAAACATACAAAATGTGCTGCAAAGTTTTCACTGTTAGGTGACACCGGCAAGAGTAAGGAGTAGAATTTGTGCGTCACTGAAAGAGAGGTATGAATTTCAAACACCACATGTCCCTATTACTTTCTGTCCAGAGGCAGTGGCGCTGTGTGAAAATTTGGGAAAGGAAAAGCTTTTTGCTCCTTCTCGTTTTGGAAGTCTGATGAAATCACTAACTTGTATTCAGTGTCTGAGACGTCAGATTACAAATGCACAGGTAGACAGCAGTATTCCTGTGCTACATGTTGGCAGGATGCTGACAGCTGATTGCACTCTTCATTCTCAGTCATTCAGTCGTGCCTCTGTTAGAATAGCCCACACCTCATTGTCACACCGTTCACTGACCCTGGAGATTGCTGACATTCTAAATACAGGCTGACGCTTGTTGTTTTCAGGACACTTGATGGTAAAAATTGATGAAAAGTTGTTTTGGGGAGATCAGACTTTTTGCAATTCAGAGTTGAGCAGCTTCATCAGCCTGCTGTTACAGAATGGTGCCATTACTTCCATTGCCCTATTAGCTGCCCTGCAGCTCCTTGTGTCAGTAATACAGTGGAGAGCTGTGGTCGTTTCTCCTTCATCCAGCTTTTACTCAGTATCAGCTTCCAGTCCCGGAAAGAAGAGCAAAAGGAGAGAGCAGTTCAGTTGCCTGAGTTAGCATTTTCAAAAGCAGCATGACTTAAAAGCCGTAAAATTCTCCATGCTCTGTATTTGAGATTCAAAACAAGAATTAGAAATAATAGGCAATGGTGGGGTGGTGCGGTACCACACCTGAATCTCATGAGGTAGGACGGTACAATTAGATCCTAATAAGTGATAAAACTAGCTCATTTTGGAAAACAACACTCCTTCTGCAAGCTGTTGCTGTATTAAAATTGCATGTTAAGCTACAGTATGTAACTATGTTTTCCTAGCTGATTGAGTATTCTTCTGTCACCCCAAAAAAAGTTGCCCTGGAAGCACCTCTGTGGAAGGCGATTTCACTGATAGGGGAAGTTACTTTGTATACACAATAGTGTATCACAGTTCTGTCTAATGAATTACTGCCTCTCACTTGAAGGGCAGAGAGGGTGAGAGGTAACAAGGTTCAGCAGAGGAAACAACAACTTAAAATGCAGTACATTTTAAATAAAATAGGATACCACAGAGAAACTGTGCCTTCTAGCAATATAAGCATTCAACAGGGCAAAAAGTTAACAAGGTATACCAAGTACGGCCAGAAGAATGTTGTGTTTTTAAGTCTCCCATTTTTCCCCTGTGCTGATCTTGTTCACTCTTGCATTGAAACATGAAGGGAACTATAAAACATGCAGGAGAAAAGCTCCTCTTCATTGACCCCTGAAGTATTTTGTTTGACATTGGTTTTCTGTTTGTAATTTTTGCTTTCACAAGTGTAAAAGATGTTTGAGCTCAGTCACCAATAACCTCTTTACAAGTGGTTACACTAATAACAATACAGTAAACTGTATTCTTTGTTCAATAACTACTATTGTTTGTTGTCAAGTTTGTGCTTCAGAAAAAGGACATCAATGATGTTGCTTACAATTAGGATGTCAGGGCAAAACACTCATGCACACAGAGCAAAAATTGTGTGTGAAATAGGCTAACATTTTCTTTTTCTTTTTCCTTTTTTTTTTTTAATCAGTGAAACATCAGAGCTTCTATGCAGTACCTCTACGAGTATAGAGAGAGAAGTCATGCATTTTAATGATTTAGGCCCTTAACCATATGTGTTAGGCACTTAACTAAATCAAAGAGGCTTCATTAAGACATTATTTCTAGAAAGAAAAAGTGTGTCTGTTACTATTACTTCACTATTAATAGAAGCCATTAAAATCTCAATTTTTACACATTTAAGTGGTGACTTTCATCGAAAAGATCAATTCCAAGCATTTTGCTGTTTACCCCAGCTGCCAGCACTGGGCACCCTGGCCCCACCTGTGCAATCACCACTACCAGCTCCTTTGACTGCAACACAGGTCGGCACAGGAATTGATTACAGGGCAAGTTTTTGTGCTAAACTGAATCCCACAGGAGCGTAATCAGTGATGCTCAAACCACATTTACACAGTATTGAGAGTCCTCTCAGGTTAATAAAGCAGAAGAATGGACAGTTTCTGACTCCAACAGGCTGAAATTTCAGGCACCAGCACAGGCTGCAGGATTGTGACAGTTTTAGGTATTCATGTAACTGAATTTGTAGGTGCCTCAAGGAGTTTTTCTGGCATCTATGAACACAGGATTTTGTGGTGCATCATTATAGTGGGTTGCATTTATGTAATATTTCAGTTGTAAAATGAATGAAAGAAAATTTTTATTTTAGCTTTCCAAAGAAAGATAATTCAGAATCAGGAATCTGAAATATTAGTCGTGACATACAATAAAGTACTGCTATTGAGCGAGCATCCAACAGTTTCAAAATGTAGATCTAAACCGACCTAAATTCTGTCTCTATACCAATTAGGTTTAAATTTAATTTTAAAAATAAAAGTAACTAAATAATATCCTGTATTAACAGATACTTTTCAATTATAAACTTTTCTTCTACTGGACCTTCATTATGGATTTTTTATCAAACCTCCCTTCAAGATGTACTACTACTTGTTTGTCTGCAGTGGCTTCTCAGTCCTCCTGTATTTGTAATCATCAAGTGAAATGTAATAATAATAAAAACAACTCCAGACCATAAGTTCAAGCTGATGGAAAGTTTTTTTTCTTTTTTGTCTTTGATGATGTGACAATATGAATAAAATCTAAACACAACTGAACCCCTTAAAGCAGGTTTCTTAGATATATGCAAGTATCTGAGCCCTTCATACTACTCAAGACTGTTGATTCTTTTCTCATACCATCTGAAGTGGGGCACAACATTAATGAAATTCTAAAACCCCAGTATTGCAAACTACCCTCACTAACATTAGGTCAAACTCTAAATATAAATTTTTTAATTGCCAAACTATTCCATTCTTTTCTCAATTAAAATGTGATATCAAATGCTTTACACCTATTGCACCTTTTCTATTAATAAACTGAGCTTACATTTTTAATGATAGCTTAATGATATAGAATGTTATATGAATAAAATGTGTGAAAGTCCTGTGATTTGTGGAGATGCGGAATATTTTCTTAGTTCATAGGAGAACTCTGGAGTAAAAGGAAAATAATTTCACAGGTACATAATGTTTAAGAGATGATCTTATACTTCAAGAGTGGCTTTATGCTGTAATACAATCTCTACCACATATATGGAGGAGTTCTATATATTGCCTTGCCAGAAGTTACATTTTGTTGAGAAAATTTGGAAAATGGTAAGTAGAGGTCAAAACCACTTAAACTTGCACACAGCTATTTGCAGATGGAACAGTAGGACGGGTTATCTCAAACATTTTTTAGCCTTTTCCAGTGCCAAAAAAACCCCTACTGTTTTTAATGATACACTGTTTGAAGTATATATATCAGAATTTGTGGAGACTTTATGTACAACAAATCAGTATGGCTACATGTAAGTTCACACAATTCTTCTGCTTTGTGGGTCTAAGCACCTACAACATCTCAACACCCCATCCACACAAGACCTTTACTTTCTACCTGGAGATATCCTTTCTTTTTTAAAATCACATTTTCATTAATGGTGTTTGCATAAAGGCTGGGAGTACTAACAAAACATATTAAGATTACAAACAGGAGGAACACTGTTACTGAAAAACAAAACAAAACAAACCTAGCAAAAAACCCCCCAAAAATTAGTTAATTTTGAGGTGACTTGATACTACAGGGACAAATGTTGAAAATGTAGTGATATTATATTCAAAGTTCAGCACTTGAAGACACTACAGCTAAATTGTATTGTTCTGAGATGATGAATTGGAATTGAAAGAGTCAGAAAAAAAGAAAAAAACCATGAGGATACCAGTTAATCAGTGGCTGAATGTTAAGCTTCATGGAGAAGGTAAATGTAATCCTAGGATGTACTGTGAATTTTCTAGTAAGATACTTTCACTGAAGGCAGTTGATAATTACATTGTACAGAGAATTGATAGGAGTTTTTAAGTAACACTGTATTCAATTTATGTATGTATATTTAGATACACAAGCATATAATACATGCATATGTTTAAGAAAAAGGAATTAATCGAGATAATGTTAAGACTCCTAAATATAGTCCTTGGAGAGTTGCTCATTTAAAACATCATTCATTTTATGTTAACCTTGCAAAATAAAGAAAAAAGAGGAGTGGACTTTTCTGTATAAATGTCCAGGGAAAAAAAAATCTTTCGTAATTCAATAAAAAATGTACAAAACCTCATTACTATAAACTCTTTTTAAATGCAGTTTTTTAGTAAACTAGTCACTGGAGTCAGCAAATAGTGACATGATGGCATCTTATAAATAGATCTACGAGCCAGATACTCTCTTTACGTTGAAAAAGATAAAACCTTTTGCAAAAAAAAGATATTTAAATATTTTGTAGAAGCTGAATTCAAGATTCTAATTCAAGAATTAAATTCCCTCTGAGACAAGAAATTTTACTACAGCTACTTTTATATGTGTAATCATAACCTTTTTTTCCCTTATTTTCTGGCAATATAAAAAGAAATAGTAAATAATATCTGGAGGAATATGGGATAACGATGTAGTAGCTAAATCATTTTTCAAACACTCTCCCCTCCATACGGCTCTCTGGCCATTTAGGAAGATCAGCAGGTGAAAGGAAGCCTTGGATCACTCTTCCTGAATGCTTAGGTGCTGCTGATGAAGCATGAATCTCAAATGTAAAAACAAAGCCTAAAAGCTGTTCTCTTAGTATTTTTTTCCATTTTGTGATTTCACTATGAACATTTTAACCACTTTATACCTCAGAATTTATCAGACATCTGTAGTAAAAGGTGTTACAGTAGCAAAAGCATTTAATTAGTGCAGATGTATTGTTTAAGTATTACAGATGACAAAAATAATGTTTTGTTGTTGGTCACAGAGAGCTTCCTAACTTTTTCTAACACACTTTAATATAGACTAATAATGTCTTGAAAGCTTGAGTCAGCCTCTGGCAGTTGTATTAAAAGCTTTCAGCAATCACTATCTACTTCTAGAAAAAAGTAAACAAATCCAAAGCAGATGAGAAAAATACTCGAGCTCATACAGGTATATGTAGGAATGTGGCCACTAATAAATCCATCCGCATCTATCTTTGATAAACTAATTCATCTGCCTAAAAACAGACAACATACAGAACCTTTTCCTATTCTACAGTGTCACTCTTCGTAATCACAGTTACTTTAGGACATTCTCACGTGCTGCAATGTTACTTTATTATACATATTCCAATCTTTTAAACTCAGGTTTGTCTTCACACAGTCTAAGAAATATAATATTTGTCCTCGATTAGCTGAACCACAACAAGCAACAATCAAGTTTCTTTCTATATGGACACGAGATGCTTATATATGTTCATATTTAAACATGCACTGCCACCTGTGGTCCAGGCAAGAGTTTTGAACTCACTGTGCATTTGAAGACACAGTAATGTTGTTCCATTGCAGTGAATTAAAAAAAAAAAAAAAAAAAGGATTATAAATGGAGTATTAGACCAAATGCAGTTCACATTTTATTTGATACTGCAAGGTTTTGTTTAGAAAGTAGTACTTTGATTCTTATAAACAAAAAGCAAACAACCTCCAAATCCACTGAACTTATGTCTTTTGAAGTTAGAATTTATATGTAAGCAAGCAAGGACTAGGTATTGCACACAGAGCCTTGTCAGAAAAATATCTTCATGAAGAATTTTTTTTTGGTAACACTTGCTTCATGAATTCTTCATGTGTTTACAACTGAAAGTAATCGTTGAGTAGAAATGGCTTTGCTAAATGATGCAGCATAACCAGGTGCTGCTCATTTTCAATGCACAAAATCTTCAATTGTTCACAGTAGCATATTTAAATCCAGAATGAAAGCAAATAGCCCAGACCAAGCAATGTGGCAAAATAGCTGAAGAGAGTGCAAGAAGTAAAGAACATCGCACTGCTAGCTCCTGCAAGCTACAGTGCCTTACCTCAAACTTACACTGATCCATCTTCTGCCACCCAAATCTTCTCTAACACTATAGTGAGCCTGAAATTTGCCTAAACAGATGAGAAGTCTCCCCCAGTTCTACACTTTCTAAGTAGGACTCACTGAACCTCACAGCTGTCAGGGTTCTACCTGCATCAGCAAACCCTGCGACCTCTTCTCCCTCTGGGCCTTAGCCTGATGTGGTGCAGCTGTGAGACCTTGGAAGATGCTTCCGTCAAGAGAACTATGGAAGCCTTGTCTACATTCTCCCATAGCGTCCTGTTTGGGAACTGCATCAAACTCAGGCCTTTGCCCTTGACCCTTTTGAAGGCTCATCCTCCCCTGTGGCAGCTGTGTTTGTGCTCAGCCTTGTGCCTGATCTCGGGTTTGCTCTATCACTGCAGGTTTGCCCACTGAGCCCTGAGGTGTTGGCTGATCTCTGGATCTGCCCTGCCCTTCTTGTCAGGTGCACAGGGCTGCACTCCTCACCTGGCAGGGCACTGCTCCTGCCTCTCCTGCCTCTCATCCTTGGCTCCCACCTCAATTTTCTTTCCAGAGCAGCCACTTTTGCTGCTCCCTGGCAAGAGCCTCTTGCAACATAATTTTGAGAGACAAAAAGGAGACCTACAGACAGCTGCAAGGTAAAGGCATGAAAACAATTGCTTTTCTTGCCTAAGTTTTTGGGCAGTAAGCATAAAATAGCAGTTTTGTATCTTAAAATCTAGTGTACACAGACAGTTACATTTTTGTGACTTAAGGCTAGTAACTGACATTTTGAAAGTGAAATTGTCACACTTTTGAGTTTTAGGCCAAGAAAATCCTAATGTGCCTAACTGTTTTGGAAATGAATTAAAACCAGTTGCATTATAACATAAAAACCTTAGAACATAAAAACTTATATGCCTGAGGTAGACATCTGTCAAGACATTCAGTTATATGAGTTTTTTAACTATCTTTTAGAAAAATAACAATGAAAAGATGACTTGTTTAAACTCTCAGGCTAAGTTAGATGTCAGTAATCTAGAACACTAAACGCCCCCAAGAATGGTTATTTAAATTTTATGATCTCTGTAAATATGTTCAGGCTTCCTGTGTCTAGTGGCTCAACTAACAAGATGAAGTAGTCCTAGGTGGCAAAAGTTAAAATCTGTTTCAGCTACAACCCTCTCTGCACTTAAAAAGGACCTGAAATAAAGTATTTTGCATGACAGTGGCTAATAGAACAGAAACCAACCCCTCTTATTCATTCTGAGTTATTGTGTTGCAAAGTATTCTCATGCATTTGTATGAAAAAAAATTCCAAAAAGAAAAATTTTGACAATGAATACTCAACTCATTAGAACTTTCTTAGTGACAAACATTCAGTTCAGGGTCCCTTCACACTAGGTAAAATAAATATTACGAACAGCTGCTGACATTGTCTGATAATGCTGACATTATCATAGCTCAAACCTCATGATCTGTAAAACTGAATACAAAATTTATAAGATCAGATGTTATTTTATTAATATAAGTCCTTTGGAGAAGGATTAGAGGGGCAGATGAAAGTCATAATAATAAAAAAAAAAAATCAAAACCCCCCCCCAAAAAAAGGAAGGTGGCAGAGCTTGTTAGCGGTAGTTGATGTCTATTCTTCATCTTTAGAGCAGAAAAAGAGGGGCTAATCTTTTTAAAGCAACCATTTCATTGAGGCTGGCTGGACCTGGGCCTGCTTGTGGGAGGTGGCGAGCGATGCCTTTGTATCACTTGCGTTTTGTCACTTTATTTATTAAAACTTCTTTATCTTGAACCACAATCTTTTTCTCACATTTGCTCTTCCAGTTCTCTTCCCCATCCTGCTGGAGAAGAGCAGGGCAGAGGGTGGGAAGGCAATGAACGAGGGACTGTTTGATGCTTCATTGCTGGCTGTGTTCAGCTGACAATAAAGACAATGACACAAATTATGCTCCTGATTCCTTTCCAGATCACCCCTGCTATAAGTGGAGTGTGATACCATGAGGAATCTGCATTGCATTTCTGAGATACAAAGGAAAATGTGTGTACCTTTTTGTACAGATGAAAAAATCCTACTGCTCTTCTTTTCCGTGATGTGAAACCACACTAGCTGCCCCAAGCCTTAACAGGAGACTAAGGTTTTGCTTCCAGTAATTAAAATCCTTCTAGCATAGTATAGAATAAAACAAAGGTTATCCTTGAGGTTTAAATGTCAAAAGGAGACCTTGAGAGTACTGGTTGCACATCCCAGTTCTGGCACAAATTTTAGCTTACAGCAGAAAGTGTCATTCTGAGCAAGGCTCTAACTAAAACTCTTTCCCTTGGTTCAGCACATGTAAGAAATGATAACACTTATTTCTTCTGTGCTTTCTCAAGTAAATCTTTTTAGAGTCTAAGCTCTCTTGCCTGTCTCCTGTCATAATATTTTAGCCACTACTATAACACCTTTAAGCCATTGCTACAAGAAGCTCTTTCAGATGATTGCAGGTACCTTGTCTATATAGGAGGAAGAAAATTTTGGTCATTACAGCTCATTTTTAGTTCTGAATTCAGCCAGAGCAGTAAACTTTCATGGTGACAAAATTATGCAATTGTAAAAAGGTTTTTCTGCTGATTTGGACTTTAATGATAGGTGGGAACCAGTTGATTCTGATTTCTCAGTGCTGCAGGATCTGGAAGCCAGGAGCAGCTCACTGTTATCTTCCAAGAGTAACAGACTTAAAAACACAATGGTTTTCTCAAAAAAAGTAAATCTGTATTGAAATTATTTCCACTGCAAATATTTCTTCTGCAGTGTTTAGACCCAAAACAGAGTTTGCAGTTGTGGTCTCTCACTGAGAATAGTGCAACAATATATTCCTTTCAAAAACTGTGATAAAAAATGGAGCAAAAGGAGGAAAAGTTCACCAGCACTATATTAAATGACAGGAGTATAATAAGAATTCCTGCACGGATAAACTGTGTCTAAGACTGCATCCAGAACCTGAAAGGTCTATTTGCCTGAATAAATTGTAAAAGCATAGTCCACAGTTTTAAGACCAAGGTTAATACTGTTTAGTGAATGAAGAAAAGACATATTTGAATAATAAACACTTTTTTCAGTATAAACTGCAGCTTATTAAACTTTCATACATTCAAAACCTACTGATTCAAAATAATACTGCTTTAAGAAAGATTTAATGGTCCGTGAGAACATAAAAATAAAGTATTCCTTTATAATTCATTTGGGCATTCTTAGAAGAAGGGTTTTCCATGCTCTATGGGTGGTTTATAAGTCTAGGAGGCCTCTGTCAATGTTTGCATTGACTTCTGTACATTTCAAGGCAGCTCATTGGACTAGCAAAGGGAGCTCAGACCTTTTTTGTGCCATATCATATAAACATTATTTTCTTTCCTTTAAAGTATTCAAATTCACAAAAGAAAAATGTAAGTTTAGAACTTTGTTGAACAGGAAAGAAAAAAAAGCCTGTTTTGCTTTATTTTGTTTGGGTTTTTTTTTTTCCCTTCAAAATTCCTGCCATTGCAGGTTGAATTTTAGAGAAATGTTCAGCTTCATTGTACGGTTACTACTGGCTGATATTTGGCTTAAATCAGTTCACTTTTAACTCCCTCGCAAACCTTACTGATTTGATTCTAAAGGAGCTAAGAGAAAGATTTTTCAGTTTCAGAATATCTATAGCTATACTGGGTTGTGAAGCATTTAAATTATTCTAGTTTGCTTTTAAGAAGTATTTAAACTGTTCTATTTTGCACAGTCTCTTAGCTCCTGATTTTAGCATTTTAAACTAATGTAGTCGGATCCAAATATCCTTTAATTTTTACAAACCATAAAAAATGAACTGTAGAACTTTTCTTTGGAACCAGAACAAAACTGTGGTGCTTTTCCTTGCATGTAAATTAGACAATTGTTCTCTGGTTTATCTGTGTGCTGTATTCATCAGTCTAGAGTTCTGTGTTGTTTGCTTATACTGAAAAACACCTCTGAGAGTTCACAGAGCTCTAAGGAGTGAAGGCATTGAAGGAGACATTGCAATCTGAAGTTTCTTATTTCCGAGGGGAATGTTGGTTATAGCCATCCTCATCTCGTGCACCCGAGGGCAGGCAGGAATGTAAGCAAGCCTCAGAATGAGCCACAAAGAGGCACTCAAAAGAATACTTAAGAATTCATAATAACGATTTACTACTTAGGTTTTAAATTTTTTCTAACGCAGACTCATTTTTTTTGCTGCAACCCTCTGTATTTACATGCAGGTGTTGCAGCCAAGAGCTGTGAGCAAATTAATTTAAAATTTATCCCTAGGAGCATCTTCTCAACTGTTTGAAGTGTTTCTTATCCATTTTAACTGGAATGTTCCTCACTGCTATTACAGTAGTAATAAAACTTGTAATGCATTTCATATCTCACGTCTGTGGTTCAACTTGTATTTAACCTTCAGTGTTCTTTGGCTGTGTATGGAGCAATAGCAGTGAAAACATGCTTCTATTTATCACTGTATGCTAACCTTAAAGCACAACATTTAGCAGTGTTCCAATAAGCTGCAATTGCAAATGGTGATATTACCATAACAGATTTTCAGTGTACTTTTAGCAGCTATGTGTAATAGAGATGAGAATGTCTATATGCCAGACCAAACACTGAGGCCAGAAGGGAGTATTAGGTTGTGTTTTTATAATAGACTTTGTGTCTATCTGGTTTAGAACATATGCTCTGTGTCCTGAATCCATCCAGGCATGCACAGAAAGTGATTGAAAGGTATCTTTATCACTTCTCCTAGTCTCTGTAACCCTGGCAGTTCTGCTTAAATTTACAGTAGAAAACACCAACTAAATCAATAAAACAGAATGAAATGCATTATAAGTGTCTTTCTGTCACAGTAGATGTGATTCTGCTTGGCACTGGAACATTGATCTGTTAAATAAAGTTAATTATTGTCACAGAATTAATTCAGGAGAATACAGGAGAAACAAATGAAATCAGTAATGTGAGTTTAACACATGTTGCAATTAAAATTGTAGCCCTTTACTCCACCGCAATCTGTGTCAGCTCCAAAGTTGGGGACCTCTCCTGTCTTATTTGAATAACCACTTATTCTACTAGTCGTTCTCAAATTAATAGGAATGCAAAGGTGATGTTTTGATTTTAAGGATAGCCAGCAGCCCAGTACAATTTTTGGGCTCCTTTCCTTAATATTTTTGATCATAATGCAGTGTGCGTTGCCCAATACTGTTTCTCCTGGCCTTTCATGCTACATGTAGATGTCTTATTTGTTAAAGAAGTAGAAAGATCATATTATGGAATTATGCCAAAAAAAGATTAATCAGCTAAATATGCAATATGACCCTTAACAATTCCAAGGAAAATCTACAAAAATGAATACAGAGAACTGGCTTCCAGTTAAAACTGACTCGCATGTATGCATACAGTATATAACAGAACATAAAGAGGGCAACACACAGTGTTGTTGCACTTTTGTGGGAATGGCACCACAGGTAGCACAGGCAAAAATGTAGAAAGAAAGATATTGAACATAATAGTCACTGTAGTCTTTTGAGAAAAGATTCACATAAATAAATGAGGGTTATAGAGCTCAGGCAACAGATAATGCATACAATGTATAGTCTTTTAAATACATCACTGATATTAAATTCACTTTACAGCATTGTCTTGTTTACCTTTTCCTGACAAAATTTAGGAAAGCTGCAGCTCAGTATTTGGATGAGTTGTAAATAAACAATGTCTATCTGTGTTATTACTCTTTTTAAATGACAGCAAGCAGCTCTTTCTTCCAGCATAGGATTATTCTAATTCTAACATCAAAATTAATCAAACTCCCTTGGTTAATCAAAATTATATATTATCATCCTGATTGCAATCATCTATCAAAGATCATTTCCTCCTGCAGTTTATACAGTATGTAATCAGTGCAGAAGAATAACAAACCAAGTCTATAAAGTGAAAATACTGGTTGTTAATTGTGTGGTAAATATAACCATAAAATAATCTGGCACTTCCTAGGCCTCCCACGTATATATATATCATGCCTTTCACAAACTCACGTGAGATCATTCCAGAGCCTTATCAACATATGCACAATTATTTTTGTTTTGGTTTGGTTGGTTTTTGGTTTTTTTTCTTTTTTATATCAGTATCCCCATATAAAGATGTGAAATGTCCTGGTTAAGGAAGTTTAAGTCAGAAATTTGTTGAAGATTTAAGATGCCAACTTGCTGAAGATTCAAGATACAAATTTGCTGAAGATTTCCAGAGAGACTTCGTGTTTCTCTGTTGCTGCTTAGCTACTGACTGAGCTTGTCCTTATCTGACTCCATGCTGTATCAGCCAGAACGTGACCTTCAGGTTTATTACCAATTAGGAAATAAACCTGATGGTCTTAACAAACCAGAGATACCAATATTGAGAAACAGTGCTTTTATTTCAAATTCACTCCAAATATGAACACACTAGAAATACGGAAGGACAGTAAGTCATTCAGTAGTGATGCCATGAGTTTTTGGGTTGGTTTTCCGTAGAGCCCTGAGCTTTAACTCACAAAGTTAGAAGGCAACACATTTTTTTTACACCACATTTTAACTGAAATTGCCTCAGTTTCAACGGTATATTATTGAAATACATTCAGCCACTGTAGAATTGTCTAAACATTTAGGATTAGCTGGTAAATGTTTTGAGCATACTACTATAAAATACCTTGTGCTACTCCCTAAAGATTGATGACTAATTTTAGGTGGACTGTAGCCAAGAGCAAAAAATCCTCCCAAATCTTTGTCTAAGCTTCTCAGAAGCAAAAGAGTTATTGCTCTATTTGTACCCACCAAGAGGCAGAAATGGATAACTCTGTTGTACACTGATGTTCAGGTCACACATCTCTCAAACTGGTTAACTTCTAAGTTGCCAGTTGAGTATGGGTAACACTAAAGGTCAGCCAGGGTTAAATCAGAAGCAGTCATCTAGCTTACAGATCAGGAGAAGGGAAAAAAGGAAAAGTCACCACATAAGTCTCCCTTTGTTATGAAAGACAGAATGTACTTGAAGAAAACAGGTTTTGAAGGATCATTTAGACAGCATGGAAAGCCAATAAAGTTTACCTTGGTGATACACCAAGGTAAATGTTGGAAAGGCGTTATGGAAGTTATGAAATCCCTAATGGGGACGGTGTGTGCTCGGCCATAAGGCTTCTCCAGTTCACATGTACATAACTTCAGGACATAAACCCCTCTGTCTGACACAACATATTGCAATGTATCAGAAGTGTATAATCACGACTATTTGATTATGGTTTTTTTCAGAAGTTTCTTTTCCAAGCTCTTCAGATTGCATAATGAAGCAGACTAATAGACTCACTCTCCAATTCAAAGAGAAATGATTTGTGTAACAAGTACATGAAGTGCTATCTCAGTCTACACTGAAATTAACAAAAACCACAAAGATGCCTATGCATAATTAAATATTCAAAGGCTGAACATGTTACTTTATTTGACCTTTGTTAAAATTGCTGAGTTTTAATTGATCAATTATGGTTTCCAAAGGAATTATTAGGCTTGAATATATGATGTAAGCTTTATGGTTCCTGGAATTTTTTGAGATTTGGCTTTTGGAAACAGAAAACAATGAATGAAGGTGTAAACAATACCATTACTTTATGAAGGATTTGAAAATATTTCAAATGCAATGGGCCTGGAAGGATTAACAAATTCAGACTATAGAGGTTTTAGGAAAAGAGAAACAGAAGTAGAGAAATATTGACTTTAGGAAAAAATAAACAGAAATACCTGCACCTGATGACTTAAAAGACATGTTCTTGAAAAAAAGGACAAGAATTATTCTTGACGGGATTCCTGATGAAATAAACATTATAATGGGCAGTGGACAAGAAGCAGCCTGCAGTTTTGAGACACCTATTCTAAAGTCCACAGGCAGAATAAGATTAAATTTTCTCTCCTCTTTATAACAGAAATCAGACTTGGAGTGGCAGATACAGTAGAAATAGATAAAAAATAAAATGAAAATTTCCTAGTTAGGATTTTAGAGAAGGTTTGATTAAGAAGAAAAAATATTATTTATTACATATTATTATATTACGTATATATTACTTTGTGTAACAGATTCTCTCAGTCATTTCACTGGAGCTACATCTGACATATCTGTATTGGTCTCAGACAACCCAATCTTGTAAATAAAATATATGGGCTAGGAGGCTTGATAAACTAGTTCAAAGAAATAAGAAAGAAATTACAAAACTTAGAGCAAATGCAAAAATGAAATCAAAGTGACAAATATTTTTTACAGTTTCAGATTTTGGTAGACTATTTTAACTTGCCATCTGGAGATATAACACTATAAAAAGGCTTACATAATATAGAGAAACGTGCTTTAAAGATTCCTGCCTGTGGAAACACTGTTCTTTCTTTGCAACACTTGTTGCTATGCCGGAAAATATTTCCAAGACACAGCATACAAATAGTGACTTGCAGACGAATGGGTCAAACCCAAAAGGTCATGTCAGTTTAATTTCATGGTAGGAGATGAGAAATTGCTGATGGGTCAGGGAAAATGGGATCCGAGTACACATATCCATCTGTTCCTTGGGGTATATATAGAGGCTTTTTAATCCCATCTGTTTGTGGTCGCCAGAGCACAGGTTGTCTGATCAGCACTTAGTAACTGGCTTCTCTTGACACAAGTGTAATTCAAGTTTGGTGTTTTTATTTCATATTTTTGTAACATCAGCAGAATGAATCCAAGCTTTAAAGATATTCTTGACTTTTACTATCCTCATTTAAAATATAGCTGAGCTTAGAAAATATTTTCAAATGCATGCAGACGATGAGCTTACAAGCAGAATCTGAATGCACTACCCAATGTCTCATCCCAGTCCAAAGCCTAGTCTCTGATCCAAAAATATGTTTTAGAAATTTTTAGATTTCATTAAAAAAAACCCCAGCAATTTGTGCTGATTTTTAGGCTTATAGGATTGGTCAAATGTAAATAAGGGAGAAGTGCCTAATAAGGGACTGAATTGGCTGAAAATGATCCAGAACAGGGTGCTCTGATGCAACATTCACCATTGCTGAGCAGAAAATCATCAGTGAGTTTGATTCCTGATGAGAATCACAGGGATTAGGAAACAGGATATGAGTTCCTGGTTTTGTAGGAGGCAGGTAGATGGAACAGAGAGAAAGAGGACTCAGTAACTATTTCCTACATTCTATAATTTTTTCCCTCTCCATGAATATTACTCTATTTTATTTCTAGATAATATTTTTATCTGAAGGTATTAAATCCCCTTAGAAAGCCAAGCATTTCTTAAAGCAGCCTATAATGTGAATATTTTATATCCATGAAACATACGTTGAAATCAATGGAAAAGTCATTGTCATTCTAAACTTTTCAAATTTATGAGAAGTTAAAAATTTAAATTCACATGAAAGCACTTAATGGTGAAATGTGATTTTTTGATACACTAAAAAAATTGTAGAATCATGCTGTTTATTCAGGTATATTTAGCTGAGTGAGTGTAAACAGCTTGGTCTCAGTGAACTGTTTAAGACACATAGTGAATTAATGACAGATGAGAAAATAGAACACAGGTGCCTCAGGCATCCAGTTGTTTCCCTGTGTTAAATAAAAGCATCTTTCTGCTTGACACAGCAATGAATTTCAAATTTAAAAAGTCCTGGTGTTTGCTTACCATGAGGCATCTAGTGGATGCAAAATGAGAAGCTTACTTCTATTATTCTAAACTGATTTGGGAGGAAGAAATCAAGCCAGATTAAACAAGTCGTGTGCTCTCATTTACATAACTGTAACCCATTAGAAAACTGTGCCACAGTAAACCAGATGTCTTAAGATAGCTAAGATCTGATTATATGTGTGGCACAGAAAATAAAATATTTGAAAACCCCCTCAGAGTATCTTATCTTTCAATACCGAAGAGATGGACAGATGTTCCTGGGTCATATTTACCAATCTTTTATCTAGTCCAGTAGTATGTATTTCATATTTCTCTCAGGAAGTTAACAGAATCATCATCATAGGAAATTTTTCTTAGTGTTCAGTCTTACATTTCTTTGCTTAAAATCATTCAGCGTCTTTACACAATGAGCTTAGTAAGCTATAAAGAGAGAAAGAGCACTTGCTGGCCAAGCAGGTTTCTGCAAAACTTTTTCAGCTCCATCAGGGAAGTCGTACCATTGTTCTTGGCCCTGGTGACATATGCAGTAATTGGGGAATATTTCACTTGCTCTGGCAGAATGAATCCAATACTATGTGTGTAATATGAAGGTGATTAGAGCAGAGAAAAAGTTAGCTATCAACAGGACAAAGCAATTTTTTTTTTCTGTGCATTTAATATGAGATCTTCTGCAATTGGTATAAGGTTTATTTGTTATTAATAGACTAAGGAATTCCTATAGGCATAAAACTGTCCCTCCTAAAATGCATTTGGTTGAATTTTATTATCAGTAGTACCAATGGCAGTACACTTGGCAATCTCAAAAATCCAAAATATGTTCTGAATCCCTTCATTTTCCTCCCCTTCTCTCAGGTAACTATGACACATATGTTTTCTCTCTGATTTTCCTGCAGTTTTCTGCTTATCGTAATCTGTATATAATCTGGCCATAAACTCTTGATAGAGGGTACCTGGTTCAGGTTTAGACTGTCTTTTGGGAGGAAGAACCTAGAGAAAGAGTTTTCTCTTTTTCTGTCTCATGCTATCATTCACTACAAAAGCCTACTGCTCTCATAAACATAGGTAGCATGCACCCATCAAGCTTTCTTTTCCCGTGTATATATTAAACTCCCTTCAGACAAACAAGATTAATTAGACAAATATTCTGAAAAACTTGAATATCATCATCTCTTTTTTTATCTAGAGAAATCTATCTATTACAAAATGTTTTGACTATCAGTTAAAAATAGTCATGAATATGCAGTGCTGTGTGCAAGTCCATCTAACCTGGTGTGCTGGCACTGGCAGTAGTCAGAAGCTGATGGTTCAGAAAGGTACATAAAGAGTGCAACTGGCTCTCTGTACCTTACCAACTCCCAGAGATATGAATCACATCACTTTTCCTGAAGGAAGGTTAATCCCCATCAATGCATCTTGCACGTAATAATCCCTACTTACTTTCCCTCAAGGATATTGTCTATTTTGGGTTTTTAACTCATTCATGTTATCATGAACAACGTGTTTGTGTCAGTGATTTGCAGTAAACACTGTTGCATATTGTTGGATAAAAAAAACTCCTTTAAACTTCTAAAAGAAACACTAAACTTTTACGCTTGCATCCTTCTCCCTGCAGCTTCTTTTTTAAGGAAAATGTCTTATTTTTACAAGTTATTCATGATTAGTGTCCCTCTCTCCTCATCTGTTAAATAGCTCTTAATTTATACATCAGAATTTCCATAAGTTCAGCATTTTAATGGCTTTTTTCCATATCTTTCTAGCTCTATTTTATCTATTTTGAAAGAACTGCAAGCAATACCCTGGATTTTGCTTCAGTCAGAAGTGCACTTCTGCTGTTCATTTCTCAATTCCTTTGCTAATAATTGCTGATGCTCAGTCTGGGATTTCTTTCTCTTTTTTTAACATTGCTGAATTTTCAGCTGAGAGTGACACATCAAATCATTTTCTTAAGCAAGTAAAAAAAACCCAACTATTTTAGTGCTTCACAGGATTGTTTTCACCCGTGTTCCTTATTTTGCACTTACGACACTGGATTTCACTTGACATTTTATTGCCAAGTCAGTCAGTACAAGACTAACTCATGACAGTGTTAGTTTTGGCTATTGTGAATAATTTTTTGTTATCATCAAACTTTGTCAGTTCACCAGTACTTCTTTTTACTGGGCAATATATATTCTAGCACAGACCCAAATAGCATCCCACTGGTAACCTATCTCAGGCAACAAAGTTCGGTTTGAGTCAAACATATCATAAACTGCCCCTTCTCTTGGTGTTCTGCAATGAAGAGATTCAAAACTGCCTGCAAATTCACCAGAAATGGTGAGCAGCACAATTAATGCCAGACACAAGGAAATTAAATTTTAGTAAGAAAATATTTGAAGGTATTGAAGAGCCTTGTGCCCTCATTGTAAATGCAGTATCTATCTGGTGCTTCGGTGTGTGATTTTGTTCTGTGTTCCCCTGAAAGGGATGTTGATTCAAGCTCACCAGTGGTGTGCTTGTGTGACTATTACAGGACTTCATATGTAGATGTAAGGAAAATTTTAATCAAAAATAAATCCTTCTTGGTATTGCACTACTACCCTTGCTACAATTGCATTAGCAAACATTCTGAAAAGCAAAACACTTCCTAATAACAAAAAAAAGAAATAGTTGATGGCAAATATTTGATTAGTTTTATTTCCTCCTTTGACAAAGCAAAAAGCCTCATGTGTAGAGGAGAAGCAGTATATGAGAACAGCTGACTAGACAGCTGCTTCGAAGAAGGAAATTTAGGAGATTTTGTTACCCACAGGCTGCCCACAGCCTTGAGCTTTTTGTGAAAAGTACAGTTTCTATGAGTAGTTACAAAATCTCAGCTGTAAGTCCTGGTTTTAGAGTAGCACTCCAAGAAGGGTTGGTGGGGACAGAAGAGCAGAGGGAGCACAAGTCTAGCAAGCATGATGCTCAGGCAGGAATCAAAAGAAGGGGAGCTGTTAAGCCTAAGGATAAGGCTAAACGCAGATGTAATAAGTGCTCAAACTACACTGTTAGCCAAGAGAGGAGCAAGCTGTAGCTCACGGTAAGTATGATGAGATTTACACTTAGTCTTTAATAGGAGGTTTGGTTGTTTGTTTTTTTTTAATAAGGAATCAAATTCCTGGAAAAAACGCAAACACTGTGACTGGAGAATTTTACAATTTAGGCAAATATCTAACAAACCCCAAAAAATTAATGTGTCTTTGGTAAAAAAAGTGATCTAGGCTTCTAAACTCTGCTCCAGCCTAGTGCTCTAACTTTATAATATTGAAGAAGGAGAGGGATTTCTTTCTTCTCTTAAAACCCATATTTAAGCTAACAATTTCCTTAGAGACACTTACAGAGAAAAATTAATAGAGATGTTCAAAAATATCAAGTGCTTAATATTCTTAAGCTTTTTAAGGGCTATGAGTGTGTTCATGTTAGACAAGAATATCATCTATATTATATTATCTATAACATTTGCACTTGTGTTTATATTATTTCTTATGCAAAGCAAACTAGTGATTTAAAATTGTTTTCCTTGGTGTGAACTGGTACTTCTACTTTTTAAACAAGTGCTTCTTGGTTCTTTCCAGCACTAGTATACAGTATCATCCTCTGGTCAGAATTATTTTTTTATTGTGTCAGAGAATTTAAGTAAGATCAAGTACACTGAAATAATCTTCTGGAATCTTTGGAACATCATAAAAATTTAAGTCCACATGGCAATTGTGTCTGTTATGAATGAAAGAAGAAAGAGCCATAACTGTACAGTTTAGATTCATTTACCTTATTAACAAAATCTGAATTACTTAAAAAGGAAAGAAAAAAGAAAAATACTTAAAGGTGTGCAAAGCGAGCTTTTTAAAATGAACTGAAAGTCATAAAACTAGGCATCAAATCAAATCTCACTTTTACTTTATTATTTGTTTTAATAATGAAAAATGTAAAAACATTGTGTTAAGATATTTTTTAATTTAAAAAAATCAGCAAAAACCAAGCAAACCAAACTAAACAACAACAACAAAAAAACCCCAGCATCAAACTCCTATACTCGGAAAGTGTTAATTCAGGTTTCTCAGTATCTTTGTTTTGTCCCTGATGCAGTTTTGCAGTTATTTTTACTTTCTTCTCCCTCTGTCCCTTATACACCTGACTCCAGGAAAGGTATTGTGAAATTTCATTATTGATCATTAAAACATACTTCAATCCTTAGAAGGAAGGTGCTATAAGAGGTAAAGCATTGGTATTTTTTCATAATGTGCCATGTACTTCCTCTTTTATTGCAAAAGGACATTATAGCAATTTTGTGTGCTCAAAGACGTTCAGGGCTGCAACGTTTTCCTATTCAGTAAAGCAAGGAACTTCAACAGCATTAAAGCTGATACTTGCTTCAGATCCTCGCTTCAGATCCTCTGCTGACCAGATTTTGGCAGCACCCTTTGAAATATCTGGCAATCTGTCAGGCTGTTACCACTTCAGAAGTACTAATTTTCCTTTTAGATGAGGTGCAGCATTAGTCATGTATTCTCTTTGTTACAGCAGATGTAGAACCCAGCAGCCAAGTGATCAACACACGCCCAGGCTTTGCCCTGCTGCAAATGTTTCAGTTATCAAACATATGGTCTGATGTTGTGAGTCTTGCTTAAATGTTGTAGCTGAAATCAGCTGTACAAGAACACTGAAACCAGGGAGGACTCCGCTCACTTTTGGATAGCACGATTTCACACAGCCACCTGCAAAATGCTTTCTGTGCAGCTGATATAGACAGTACCATCAAGTTGCAGATGCTGACAGACAGATGTTGTTTTACACAGTGCTCATAATCCCCCTCAAATATTTTAAATAACAGAAAAGCATGTACAAGCGAACAAAAGGTAATAAAGGTTTTAATGTGACAATGAAAATGCTGTAGCTCCAAGGAAACTGTAAGTCAAGAATCTCAAAATATCCTGAAAAAATTTTAACTTTCAGAAACCCTGTGAGAAAGTTACATGGTATATTGCAGACACCTATTCTGCTATTTAAGAAAAGACTCCTTCACTCCAAAGTCCTTGTCTCAGTGTGTAAGGCAATCCTGAACACACAGCCGTGAATGGAGAGGAACTATAAGAAGAAATGGCAACAGATTTCAAATCCCTTTCAGTTTTGCTAAACTGACATTTTGAAATAGTAAAGAGGACATGTGACAACAATAAATAATTCTCCAGTAGCAATCTGGGAGCTGAACAGAAACATTTCATCCTTTATTAAGAATAGTTTCCAAGGAACACAATCTAGTTTAATGATGGTTTTCTCTGTATAATTGCTAGAGCTACACATCACTGGCCAATTTCTCTTAGATCCTTTGAACGAAGTACAGAAGACAAGTTATGTCTCAGCTTAATTTGTCAGGAAGCTACCTTATTTTTCTATTTTACTCTCTGGAATTAATAATGCATTACCCACTTTAGATCACTATTTCCAGATGTTTTTCCAAGCACAGCCAGTATGCCTGAACACATCTTCTTTAAAGAAATTGCATGTGTAACCTTAAGGCAATGTAATCCTGAGAGGAAGATTAACCTTTAGTTGCATTTACATTATTTTTGGAGCATGACTAACCTTTTATTTGGAAGTATTAAACAGGAGGAATTGGACTATTTACAGATGGACAAAACCTCCTGATTGAAAGCCAGATTCTGCTCTTGCTGGAATTAGTAGGACTTTTGTTAATGACATAAGTAAAAGATCAGTTATTCCTCTTGTGCTTAAACTTTGATTTTCAGAGACTCTCGAGGAATCACAATTTCAATCATTGTCAAAGGAAGTTAAGTGACTCACAATCTCTGAAAACAGGGACTTTTTCACTCAACTAATTTTTTTTTCCTTGTCTGAACACTATATTATGACCAGGACATATATTATATTATATTATATTATATTATAT
>VWZT01009797.1:992776-1013366 GCA_013397055.1 Pachycephala philippinensis
AATATAATTATATTATTATATAAAAATATAGCTATATAATACTATATGTATATATATATATATTGAATATACCGATGAAAACACTTTAGATATTGTAGCTGCAACTGGATGTAGTTATAACAGCAGCACAAAGCCCACAGACACATCTTTTCTCTCTTATTCTCATTTTTTAAAGCCAAATTTATCAATCCAAGCAAATGAAAAAAAAAAAAAAAAAGAAAAAAAAGGATTTTTTGGCTCCAAGATTTACAGTACAGTAAAAAACGGAAGAGAGACTTGTAAAGGCAAATGTTGCAATAAATACAATTGTATGCAACTAATGGGGATTTATGGCAGAGGACAGAAGCAAGATAGTCAGTAAATTTTCCCCTGGCTTATATCCACACTGTTCTTTCCCCATGAAATATTTGGTGGTTTTTGAGAGATTTTTTCTGGTGTGTGGGTTGGGTGCTGATAGTCTCTTCTTGAAACAAAATGTAAAATGAATCCATTTCAGTTCTTTCTTTGAAAAAGCCAGAAGTGACTATAAAAGATCAGCCAGTGTCAAGTCTTTATTTGGTGGGGTCTTGTGTAGTTAAGAAAAAAGGTTTCCATTTTGCATGTGAAGAAGTAATTTCTTTTTCCTTACATAGGCAAAAATCTGCTAATATTTTTTATGTTGGTGATTCCAATAAGCAGTAAGCTTCATTTTTAACTTCCAAATGTTGACTAGAAACAAACCTGTCTTCTCTTGTAGTTGAATAGAAAACAGAATACCAAGCAGAAATTGGTAATAAGGAAAGGGATATCCGGTAATCAACTTAGGTTACATTTCTATATGGTATAATACAAAAAATGTAAGATATTAAGACAAGGACAGGAAAGAGGTCCTGGAAGATCATACATGAAAACCTTTTAGAGGGACCCAAAGGACTTTAACATAACTTTACATACACAAGTAAAGCAGGATTCTAGTCACTTCATGTTTCTGATCTTTTTAACCATGCATAACCATTTCTCAGGCTTGTCATAGTTGGTGTCTTAGCTAAAACTGGTACAGTTAATTAATGAGTTGGGCACAGATTAGCCCTGAAAGTGTTCTGGTCTAAGGGTTTTTTTTACCACAAGTACAGGATATGATCTCTTCTGAAACAAATGCTGTCAGGGTGTAATTGGTAATGTAATTTAGCATATTTAAATAATACCTTGGTATTTTGTATGGCTTATGACCCTATGTCTCTGAAGCACCATGAAACACTTCAGCTGCATCCTTTTCAGGGAACAGTGAAATCTACTGCACATAGGTGTACAAGAGGTAACAAGATGATCTGTGCTATTCCTCCAAATGAGTGTTCATGAGCTCTAAGAACTGAATGAAAAGTCTATCATGTTTGAGAAGCATGGGTGAAAGCACCTTCTGTACACTTTTTAGTGCCAGATTATGCCATGTCTCCCTGTCCTTGCTGTTAGAGAAATTGTGACTGCTCTAGATGAGGAAAAATGATTATTTTCTACCCAGTACTCCATTTATTTAAGATGAGCATATTTGGGGTAACCCAGGATAAAATGACAGGTTTAAGTTCTTCTGCAGTATTCGGCTGTGAACTAACGCACAATAATTTTCTGTTGCATTGTGGTGGATATGAGATTTCCCTTCTGTACAGGACACCAATATCTGTTCAACAGAAAACAAGCAAAGGAATTTGTTGAAACACTACAGAGTTCTTTAACAGTATGTAAAGGGAACACACCAGATAAATTTTAATATAACTTCCACTGGTGCAACAGACTTCTATTGATTTGGAAAGCTTATTGAAATGTAATGAAGGACTGTGCTGCTAATAAGGAACAGTTTATAGTGGCATTAACACGTTCGAGGGCTGGAAGTAGGATTAAAGGCAAGTATTGTGCTTTATCCATTTTTTCCCCTCCTTTCCTTTTATAGAAGATTTGAAGATAGCAGAGAGGACACATCTGTGTTGTAATGCACATCATGTTTGCATGCTTCCCTGTCCTGTTGATTTAGAGGAATCTGTTATCTCAGACAGAGGATTTGGGGATTGCAGATTTAGTGCTATACAGATCAACTAGCTTAAGTCATCATCTTTTCATTGTGATATTTTAGTAACTTTTTATTGTTAACTTTTGTCATAAATTCTATTAAAAGCTATGTTTGAAATACTCACTTTGTTGTCAAGTGTGTTGTGCCAACATAAACATGAAGGTATGGAATAGGTTCTGAATATGTGTCAGTGTAATTACAGCACACATTCTGTACACTGGCTCTATGTATTAAAACATTATGTTTGTTTTCATGATAAAAACAAGACATGTTTTCGTGTTTGTTTTCATTATTCTTTACTGTGAGGGTGGTGAGGCACTGGAACAGGTCACCCAGAGAAGCTGTGGATGCCCCAACTCTGTCACTGTCCTAAACCAGGCTGGATGTGGCTTTGAGAAACTTAATCTAGTGAAAGGTGTCCCTGCCCAAGGAAGGGGTTGGAACTGAATGATATTTAAGGTCCCCTCCAACACAAAATATTCTATAATGATAGAATGCCATTTTTGAATAAGAGCTGGGAGTTTTCACTCCTTGAGGAAGACAGTCATTGCTTTAAGGGGTTGGGTCCTTACATAACCTTGTGAACCTGAAAGTTCTGAATGTAAGTTAGGATCCTGTGAATGTACCTTAGTCCAACATATTACATTTTAACTGAACATCCCTTTCAGGAAAGAAATTATATGTGATCATGTGAGAAGCACTGCACATGAGCTTAATGAGGAAAGTTTAGAACTGGTGTCTGGTAGCTCCTAGAAAAATATTCCGAAACCAGAATATTTAGAGAAAGTCCTCATGACTCTGACTTTTATAAGCTTAGGTAGGAAGAAAAGAGAAACTTTCAGGTAGAAGAGTAGAGTGGATCTCATCTCAAATATAGAAAAACTTTTGGTTTGTTTTGTTTAAATCTGCCTTTCAGCAATTTATCCTGAATGAAAACAAACAGACTTGTTATCCTCTCACTGGTATTAATCGAGAGCTACTGTAGGAGGATCAGGGTCTGATTTATGACTTGACAAATGTTCTGCTGTGTTATCAAAAGAAGATAACACTAATCTAAATTCTAACTCTGGCCTCCCTTAACAACAACTCAGACATTGCACACCACAATTTTCTCAAACCTCCTACTTCTGTGGTTTCATTTAGACATTAGGATGACAGCTGTCTTAGAGGGCTCCTTGTCTGTGTTTTGTTTGTTTTGAGACTTTTTGATCAATTGAGTAGTAGCCTGAACAGGTAACTGTAAGGTGACTGAAATAGTTTGTGTCTGTTAACACTGTTCTAATTAGAAACTAATGTTTTTCCTCTCCTGTTATTTGGTCTAACATCAAAATATCACACTAAATTTTTTGTGCTTTTCATCAGACCTTGTGAATTCCTTGAATGACTGAAGAAAATAAAACATGCAATTTTCAGACATTTTAATGCAATGTGACTCCAAACGGAAGACCTGCAGAGCCCTACTCTGTGAAACATCAAG
This sequence comes from Pachycephala philippinensis, assembly GCA_013397055.1. Lineage (NCBI taxonomy): Eukaryota > Metazoa > Chordata > Aves > Passeriformes > Pachycephala > Pachycephala philippinensis. The sequence goes on from VWZT01009797.1 coordinate 996,295, forward strand.
TCTCTGTGTGTGCATAAATAAGTAAATAAAAGTAAGTGGCAGGGTTGTGGTAGGGAAGGAGAAAGGGATGGAGGAAGAATAAGGTTATTCCTGGCATTAATTTTAAATCATATTACTAGAGAATATAAAATAATATTATTGTATCTTCTATGTTTTCAATAGTATGTCAAAAGGCTTATCTGCTCAGATTTTTTGGTGAAAACAGGTGATCTAAGCCATAGACTTTAGTTTAAGTCACATTTCACTGCAGACGATGATACAATAAGCAGTGCAGAATGGGATATTTTGAGGATTCTGTCAAAAGGTTCCATACTATGTGTCCTCTATTCTTATTTCTGGATATCAGTGGAAAATTCAGCCTAAATGACTAATTTATATATGTGCATGATGTCATATTTTATTGTTCTGACAGTAAACCAACACCAGAATATCATTGAGCCTACTTAGATCAGATCTTTGGTTGCATCCTAACTACAAAGCAGGTTTCTTAAAGTACTTAAAACCCTACTTTTCACAAAGGAGCTGGTCCTAGTGGGATCTTGAAGATAAAAGCTTGCATCCTGATTTTAGAATTGAAGAGAAGCTGATAGTTGGCATGCTGCAATTACCGTGTTATTTTCAGTGTTTGGGGCTAAACAAATGCTCATTGAAAAGCTACACAGATTGGGAACAGAAGAGTGACAAGAAAAGTGTAAGGACAGGATTTTAGTAGAAAAACAATGTTCTTATCATTGGTATATTATCTTTGTCATCCTTTATTAAGAAAAGCATTCTGTTTCGAAACTGTTTTCTTTATACTTTTCTACTTGAGACTCTGCATCCTTAGCAGAGCACTGTAGAAGAGACTTCATGATTATAACTGATAAACCTTGGCTTTATACAGCTATAACAACTTCAAAGAACTACTGCAAGTTTGGTGGTTGCAGCGTGGGGAGAAAGAATTTGTGCTTATGTGTCCAACCTGAGAGTATAATAGATGATCAGTACAGTTTTTAAAATGAATAAATGATATATTCCCAAGGCAGCTTCCATTTAGTAAGTGGAAAATAATAGATAAAAAAGAAATATTTTTGGCTTTTGAATAATTACTTATTTATCATACATCCCTATGAATGATTTTTACCTCGTTTAAATGAAAGACCAAGAATTTGCCTAATTCATGGCAACTTGTGATAAACTCTGCCTCGGTATTTCAGATGTACTGTGTTCCAAAGGTCTCATTAATATTGCTTTGGTTACAGATGGCTGCATAGACATCTTTGTGCCTCCACGAGAATACATCACCAGGAAAATAAACCTTCATGTGAATGTATCTGTATGACTCACCTGAGTAAATCTTAGAAAAAAAAAGCAGAGGGAAATGATGGCCGAATGTTGTCAACATTCAATTTGTGACTTTAACCTAATTTTTACTTTCTATAAGTTTAAAAGTTATGCTCAAGTTTAATATGAGAAATTCAGCTTTCACTGAAAATGACACAAAATAAAAAGTCAATCTCCTCAATTTCCCAAGATGTTTTTCACGTTACAAAAAATTTCAAGAAGCTAAATATAGTCTGTCCTTTAAAGTTTTAGAAGCTCCTTTAATGACTGAACTTCTAGAACTCTCATTTTTTAAGTTTTCTCTGTAACACAGGTTATTTATTTCTTCCTTTCTGTAGGGAAAATGAAAATTATGTGCAATATGGAGAGGTTTTATAATGTTTTTTCTGAACAAGATCCTTGACTGAATGTACTCACCTGCCCTTAAAATTACCCACCTGAGCTGAATTACTTAAATCTTTCTTGGAGAACATCCCTTTTTTTTAGAAGTCTGAGAGAAGTGAAAAACTGAGCGATAGCATGTTGGTTTTTCTGTTGCTCTGAATGGAACTGAAGAGGTACCCACCCATCTCAGGGAACAATGAGTGGACATCATGATTTTAACAACTGCAAACCTGGGATCCAACTGTGAACAGCGTAGCTATTAATTTTTACAGTAATCAGAACAGAGAAAGGAAGGTTTTTTGGGCAAGGAAAGCAGACAACTTTGCTAAGTGAGTCCAAATTAAGGTAGGGCTTGATTCTGCAAACAGCAGGACTTTGTATAGTGTATTTCAGTTCACTAATAAACATTGCTTCAGTTTGGTAAGGTTTCATGAATCAGTGTAATTTTTTTGGTCATATCATTTCTTCAGAAACTCTAGGAATTTTAGCACAGTTTCTATGGACTCTCTGGAGAAAGGAGACAAGATCACAATGACTGAAGGCATAGTGTCAGACAGGAAGAAACCAAGGGGGCTTTCTCTGGCACTGAAGTTATGCTGAGGACTATTTCAAAGAGTTGCAAAAGAGACTTTGTGCTCTGAGTGCAGCAGAGGAGCAAATGGCTCTCAGCAGAAGGGTTTTTACTGAACTGAGGATTGAGTCTCCAAGTTCTGCATTTCAGTAGCAGTTTTTAGTGTGTCGTTTTGGATTGTTATAAGAATGTGATCTTGGTCATGATAAAGAGAGCAAGTCAATCTTATTTTATTAAACTTAGCAACAGTAATATCTTCTAGCATGGTATCAGACTATCTCTATTTAGGATTATGGGTTTTTTGCCATGGACTCTGAGTGATCAGGAAGGCATTAGGCTTGTGTATTTGTGACAACTTTAGAAACTCACTATTTTTCTATATTAGAAAGTAAATCTGAAAAAGGAATGAATTTATTTGAACAGCAGCAGTGGCAAAACAACAAAATCATGGTATACTATCTATGGATTAATAAAGCAGGAGACAAAGCAAGAACAGACCAAAAAATCTGTGGTTGCTGTTTCATCAAAGTTTGTTAGGAAAAGTCTCAGAGACTTTGGACATGCAATTTTTTTAGAGTAGTATTTTTATTTTTAATCATAGATATTTCATGCAGACTTAAAATACTTTAAAAAGACCCAAAAGATCCTGAAGGGGCATTGTTTTCTAATACTTGAAAAGTTACTTATGAATACTTTCGTCTTTATATTCTTCATCTCAAAAAAGGTGGTATTTCTTTTTTCCTTCATTCTTACTTTTTGGACAGTAACTTCTATATTTATATGTATTTATTCATATGAGTGCAATGAACTTGCCAAATGACTAAAAGTAAAAATTTTCTAAGAGTGGACTGTGTTTAGATATTTCTTCTTTAGAAAGGTAAAATGGAGCCCCTTATGGTTTGCCACCTACACAAATACTGAATAAGAACTAAACAATCACGTAATAATAGCCATATTATCTGACAGGTAAAAAAAAGGTAACTCCTAATTCAGTTTATAATAGTGTGCACTACAACTGGATACCCTCAAATAAGACATAAACATTAGTCTGTTAGAAAGCAAGTAAAAAAATGAGTTTTTTTAGAAATAAAATATATCATAAAACTGCAAAATGGAAGAGCCTTTCTTGCTGTAATCAGGCTGTTACATTTTTTTGCAACATTGTTTAATAAAATCTGAGTTTCAAATACCGTAAGAAAAACAATAAACATTTTCATCCTATATTATTCTGCTAAAATTAATTCTATTAATTTTGTGGTTATAATTAATATATTTTGACAGGAATGGAGTTAAGAAAGAGTTGAATGTTTTAACCCTTCTCTTCATCAGTATTATATCTTCTCACCTAGGAATAAACATATTTTCTTTATTTTCTATACATCTTATTGTTGTATTTTAAGTTCTTTCTTGGATGTAAATTCATGTCTTAGGACTGGGGCTTTTTCTATTGCTTCCTTCCTATAAGCCTGAGTTACGTCTTTAAATCCTGTTCCCCTTTTTTAATGAGTTTTCTCAATCTTTAAGTTTAGAAAGCTCAAGATTTCCTAATGCAGCCCTATTGATCTCTTACTAGGATCCTTGTCTTTCTGTTGGTGTGGGACACCACGGAATTAATATGGTTCCTTTCAATATCTGCCAGGTCTTCTACAACATTTTATCCCTTACAATAGTGTCCCATGTCCCTAACAATGAGTTACGTCAGGTCTTTGGGGTCTTCTTTTTCTCCATTGTCTTCATTTCACTATCACTTCTTTCTCTCCATAATATCAGAAACACTATTGAATATAATTTCTACTGGTATTCTAATACTTTTGATCAAAATTTAATACAGTTTATCTTTTGATAATTTTCTACAGCTTATGATAATGCTGATCCCGGGATTTTCCAAGATCATCTCAAGTTATCTGAACCTTCCTTTGCTGTCAGATATTCAATAATTAAAAGTTCCTATTATTACCAGGTCCTAATTTGTGAATAATTCTTGTAATTGTTTAGAAGAAAAAACCCAAACACATTACTCAGCTCTTTCCTGAATAGAGATTTCTTTAATAGAACTTGCCATGACATCCTCCTCCTTCTCCTTCATTACCATCACAGTGAGAGAGCTGAGCATGACTTATTTTTTGTCTTCCATATCTATATTTTTTGAGATATATTTTCGTTCTAGGTCAGACTGTTATCGTTATAAATGTTCCTTGATCATTCTTATTCACCAAATGATGATGAACAAAACAGAATCTGTTGGCAGAAACAAAGGGGAATCGATGTAATAGTCTTCTTGAAATCAAAATAAAAATATCCCCTGCTTTCTTGGAATATTGTAAACTGGCCTCAGCTCCTGGCAATCAATCTTATGTATTCAATAAATCAACTATAATTCCTCATATGGCAAGTAAAAGTTTGTGATCTCACACCCGGAAAATGTGCACCATTGCAAAACCCAGAAACCCAGTTGTCTCTACAGACATGAAAGATGCTGTTCCAATTTCTCCACGTCATGCACTCACAAATGAGTATTGTTGTGTCCATTAGCTTTGAATGCGTTCATGGATAAATAAGGACTTTGAACTAATCTGTACACAAAGCTGGCTTGGCAGGGTTTGGAGGTTTACTTGAACTTCATATTAATTTACAATTAGTTTGTTTTGTTTAGTTTCTGATGGCATTAGCAAACATATTATAAAGGAGGTACAAATAAAATTTGTGCCAATTACATATGAGAATAATTGGATTTTATTAATCCAAGAATTCATGCAATCAATTTAATTATTGGTACTCTTAGTTCAGATACCTCATTATTCCTCCCACTAATTAATCACAACCACTAATGAGGAGTTTTGAAATGCGACTGTTTACTCATTTGCCCTGAATGAAAGATTTCTTAAACAACCACTGATATTTACTTTAGGGAAACAAGCAAGTTTTCTGAATTAATTTATTTATATGTTTTCAAAAAATGACTCTCAAATATAACAACAACTTTCTCGGTTCAAAATAAGAAATTTAAAAGATTATTATTCCAGTCCTGTCTGAGTTTGAGCAAATGACTTATATATGCCTTCTCAAAATGCTGTTATTTGGCAAGGATAAATGCACATCAAAATGGAAGATTAACAAATACTGTAATAATCATAGGGCTTTGCAGAGGTATTTTCTGAATAACCCTAATAGCTCTGGAGGCTGTCTTCCTCCTCTGTCTCTATACGTTCAGTCTGGAAGCACATTCCAGTTTTTATGGTGTCGTGTAGAAATAACACACTAAACATGAGAGTTAGCGAGCAGGGTATTCAGAGAAAATCCTCCTTCGCAGAGATTTAAGACAAAACACATTTGAAAGGAAGACATTATTTCTGATGGAACAAAATGCACAGATAATCTTAGGGATAGCTTAATTCAAAAGGTGAAAATAGGAAATGCATTTGGATTTTAACTGACGAGACCAAAGGAAAGAGGATAAAGTCAGAACTCTTTGGGAAAAAATAAAAACAGTATAGGACAATATTGTGGAGGTTGCAGGATAAGTAAAGAAGAGAATGATGTCAAAAAAAGACCCAAAGCAACCTCAGGGAACAACAAAGAGAAGGAAAATAATTGTAGTTGTAAGCTTGCAAAATAAAAAGCAACTCCCAAAGGAGCTGAGGAAAAAAACCTCTCTGTATGAACATATTTTAGAAAACACAAAAATGTCAGAAAGCTAAGCAGAGAGGCAAAATACAATGACAGAAAAAACAGTGTGAACACCAAGTTCAGAAACGGAGTGGGAAAGGGGGAGGAGGTTCTCCAGGCAGAGCAGAGATTCTCCTGCAGCCTGTGGAAGAGAGCACAGAGGAGATGGTATTTCCCTGCAGGGCCCAGATGGGAGACACCTAAAACTACAAGCCATTCTTTTTTAATTTCAATTTAATGCAATTATAGCAGAACTGAAGTCCAAGTTCCATAGAAGACACTGTGAACTAAAGAACTAAAGAACTAAAGAACTAAAGAACTAAAGAACTAAAGAACTAAAACTTGCCACCCCACCTCACTTTCTCAGCTGGAAAATACATTGCAAACACAATCATATCCCAGTAGTCCTCCTAACATTTCACACTTAAAACATAATTCAAATGATACCTCACTAGAGAAAAAAAAAAAAACAACAAAAACTAAAAGACAACAAACCCAAAGCTTACAATGACAAAGAGAAAAAGACACTGTATTATACAACTTTTACAAATCAAAAATAATGCTTTGTACTCCAGAAGGTGGAACTTGCCTCTGGGAAAGTCGTTGCAGCACTTTTTAGATAAAAATCAACGTTAGGAAAAAAATATCGAATTTTGGAATAGCCAGGGACTGTGAGAATGATAATGAACTTTGGCACCCAATTAGGTAGGGAATATCTAAGCTCTTCAAAGCTCCATTTATGTATAAACTAGATCAAAGTTCTCTGTCAACTGTCTTTGAAGAAAAGCATTTACAATTCCTCTTTTCCTTCCTGCCCTGCCATCTGATTTTCCCCTCCTACTTTCAGGGCACCGACAACCTCTGCTGGCACCTTTCAGCAAGTCATTGAGTGCAACATGGAGAGAAGGCTGGAGGAAACATTTAACTTTCACCTGAAATTTGAACCATTGTTGTCTACAGAGCTTAGTGTGAACTTTTTATTCCTGATACAATTTTAACGAGTAGAACAGCATATGAAATCAGAGAACCATAGAATGATCTGGGCTGGAAGGGACCTTAAGTATCATCTACTTCCAACCCCTCTTGTCATGGACAGGGATTCCTTTCACTAGACAGGGTGGCTCAGAGCCTCATCTAGCCTGGTCTTGAACACCTCAAGGGGTGGTGAGTCCACAAAAATAAAATTCTGCTTTAGTATTGGTGAAGGACACTTAGATGTGCTACATTTAGGCACCCAACTATATAAACACATTCATAATTAATTTACTGATAAACACAGTAAATTATGCAATTCCCTAACCTGTAGAGTCATGAATAAAGTATTGGCAGTACCTGAGTGAATTTGTGCTATGTTGGCATGTCTCATTTATCATCCAATGAGAATAAGAACTTCTGTTAAACTGTACTTACTTTACATGGGAAACTGAATCTTAAGACAAAAGCCCAAGTTATAATTTTTTTATTGGCACAACTCAATGCTTCAAGAAACAGCCAACTGTTTTCTTGAAATATTTGGTGTTTAACTTACATTTCATGTGAAATCAAGTTTTGGTACATAACTGCAAAAATGAAGGCAAAAATTGGTCTCCAACAATACATTAGAAGGACCTAAGCAGAAAAGCGTCCAGTCCACCATAGACAGAATTAAAAATTTTAAAAATTCATCAATCATCAGTGTGCATAATTTTTGATGTCAGATAATTTTTTTTGTTGTTTGCACAATATCTAGCACCCTCAATTTTAACAGTATTCCAAAACTTCAGTATAAACCACCTTAATGACGTCATAGCTAAGAATCAAATAAATATGACAAATTCTGTAGAAATTACTTTTGTGTATATTTTGACTTATTTAAATTATGCCTTCATGTACTTATCTCTCCATTAAGAAAATTAAAACCTTGGCAATTATTTCTCCAGTGAACTTTGAAGAATCATGTTTACAACCACTGAATCAAAAGACAATCACTAGATAAAATACTGTGGGTCCAGAGGTACGTTAAAACTGAAACAAACAAAATCAATGCATTTGCTGTTTCTATGTTCTAGTGGTTTTTTATAATAACCTAGAAACCATAATAAAGAAAAGTATGATCGTGCTGAGGACAGAAAGAGGCATGGAATAGCAAAATGAGTGCCAGGATTACTCAGCACACTAGTCTAAGTGAACAATGAAGCCTGTATGTCCTACACCCCTGTGCACTTGCCTTCTTCCTGGAGCTATGTTGCCTCTTGTATTCAGTTAATCAATATATCAACACTCCATAGTGCTACATGTAGAACATTTTCCCACAGAATAACACATGCATATGAACTAATGGAGACTCATAAACCAAGGATAAGCAGATAAGAAAAATCACCATCTCAATTATTCCATAGTACATTGATTTTGATGGGTTTTGACTGAGCACAACTTAAGACAGAAGTTTAGCCTTTGAGTTTGTTTTTTCTTAACAGCTGATACTTTATTAAAATGGAAAATTACTATTAATAATAAAATCTTCTTTCTACATTTTATTCATTCTTGGTATTTGACATTTTGGTTAAAAGTGTGATTTGGAATACAGTGTAATGTCTCAACTCTGGAAAATATTTTAATAACTGTGTTAAATCATTCTTAGATTATATATTTAAGGTTATAAATATTTTAATCCCTTTGGGGTAAAGAAGATTAAATGACATACATATACTCTCCCTATATAGCACTGATATCTTGAGTGTTACTTTAATAGTTATATTTTAATCATCAAGAAATTATTTTCATCATAATATTGGAAAAAGTATGTTTAAAATAATTATATTTATATTTTCATTTTGAAACATTTTATATGATCTGAATTGTTTGAAACTTTACCTTTTTCAGTAGTTTTTTTCAGGCTTAAGAAGTAAATCTACTCAAAGAAGGAGAGAATGAATAAATGTACAAACTTAAACATAGCAAGAAACTGTTATTATAGTCAGGCTTCCTAAGAGTAGTTGTGAAGCAATATAAGTTTCTAGAAATAAAGTAAAAAGTTTGTTTTCATAGAAGGAAGTATAGTTTATTCTGAAATGGATTCAGATATAGATTTTTTCCTTTCTGCTTGAAAGTCTATTTGTTTACTTTGAACAAACAGGAAGAATGTCAGGATGACATCTAACAGAATCCTTAAAAACAATTTTGTATCTATTATCTAACTCATCTGGCCCATTGAGGATTCAGAAGATGGAGGACTTGAATTTACCATTTCACAGTAGGGCCAATTTGCTATAAATTAAAGTAGTATTTTAGGGATGTGGGTTTGCTCCACAAATTTCAACTCAGAAGACACGAAGTCATTCACTGCACTTGTTAAAAATGGGGTCTGGATTCCTGGAAGCAGCATCTACAACATCAGCTTGTCTTTAGGGGCACAGACATGTTGACAGCAAGACAAGTGCTCATTAAGATAGTTGGATGTGTTTCATGAATATGTCACACAGATGTACACTTGGAGCATGTCGTTAAAAAGCCTGCAAATTTACCTAAGTTACTCTAAAAATGGTCTGATTTTGGCCTCTCGCAATTAAATATTACCAGGAATAAATTACATCAAACACAAAAATTTGTTTTGAAATTTAGCAATTATCTTTAAGACTCAGTTTTTAAATGGTGTGACTGACTTCCCTTTGCCCAAAGGATAAGGCAAAATGCATAATTTTTTATCTGCTTTCTGCTATATCAGATGTCTTAGGCCTCAAGCCTCATTTTCTTAACACATTTCCATTTTATCCAAAACTATTTTCATGCTAGCTGTAAAGTTAGGATAAAATGCCTGTGGAAGTCTAGGTTTACTTACATTCTTTTTCCTAGACATTTCCTAGACATTGCTATTGTCAGATAATAGGAGACATCATAATCTCAAGTAGCAGCCAAATGGAGAGAGAGAGGGAAGGTGCAACAGGCAAAGAACCAAAGTTTATCATGCCAGTCACTCCCCGTTTTTATCTATGGTCTCCAGAAAAACCCAGAACCATCCTGGACATCTTGATTTGTGATAATGCACTATGTTGATTCTGTACCCTAGGGAAGGGTCTACACTACACAGACCACATCTATAAAATGACACTGATATAAATCACACTGAAATTGAATTGCAAGTAAAGATATGTTATTTCACTGTTCATACTTACAGGTAATTCCAGATTATTTTCTCTTTCATTTACTGGTCCATCTACAAGTATCCAAGGAACAGTATTTCACAAAACTTTTACTTCAAACCCATGACATTTACTATGTATTCTGGGCTACATCAAAGTAAGGAACTGTAAAAAGTCCATTCAAACACCCTAAAAGACTTGTTACAAAGCAGCCTGTATTATTGTGACAGGTATTTCACTTAATTGACTGCAGGGAGAAAACCATCAGATTTTCCATCTCGCATTGTTAATAGTAATAGTCCTCATTTTACTCTGCTTGTGTGCGTGTGGCTTTTGCTTTACCTGTAGAACTGTCCTGATCTCCACTCCTGAGTTTTCTCACTTTTAGCCTTCTGATTGTCTCCCCCATCCCACCAGGGGTGAGTGAGTGAGTGTCAGCATGGTGCTTAGCTGCCAGCTGGGGTTAAACCCTGAGAGCACCCTGCTGCACAAACTGCCTGGCGCTGATACAGGGTACAAGTTCTTGATCCTCCCCGGTCCGGGGTGAGCTGGAACAAAGCTTTGATCAAGGACAGCTGACAGAGTTCTTTAGGAGCTGCTAGGGCTAGCCTTACTTTATTTTTAGCCTTAGCAGCAGAAATACTCAGAGGGTTCCCAGGAGTTCCCGAATCCCAGACAAGGTGCCCAGAAATCTTGACAAGATCTCAAGAAAATGTGAAAAAAGCGGAGCCCAGAAACTTCTGTGCAAACCACTGCAATCTGCTGTGTGGACCACGGAGCTGTGCTGTTACCTATCATAAAACCCTAAATCTGGGGTCAAGCATATTTTCTTCCTTTGGCTGAAACATTAAAGAAGAGCAGAAAAGCAACATTGCTTAGATAGGGGAACTTATCTAATTTGAACTTTTCTGTGTATTTCTCAATACACAGTAAAGGTTGTTCCTAAATTTATATAGTGTGAAGTGTCCCATTCAACACACAGTGCTTAAGGAAACTTCTGCATCAAAGTTTAAAAATTGTAATTTTTATTACACATTGATAGAAAGTGAGTAGTTTCTTATGGCAATTTAAATATAGTCTTGAGTTTTAAAGATGATTTAAACAAAGAAATACTCATCACCCAATAAATAACAATGAATTTAGAGATTAGGCCACAGAATTCACCCAAATTGCACCCTATTTTTGAATGTATTTTTTTATATATCACTTTCTTCATTTGAACAGACTCAAAATGAAATACTGATTGAGTAGAAATGATTCAGTTTAGGGGGTTTATTACAGGAATTTTCACCCATTAACTTATACATAGGTAGCCCCAAAGTTCTGGATACATATTTTGGATTAATTTATTGCTGCTTTGTGTAGTCACCATGTCAAGAAGTATCTACCAGATGTTGTCTTATGTAAAACCTTAACAAGTGGCGGTAAGATACTGTAAAAAAGCCAGTTCAAAAGAATAAATAACAAAATTCCTTGGGGCAATAATGAAATAATATTATGTAGAATAGTAGAATATTATTCTTTAAATCAGGAGATCCAAAGTTTTAATAGTAAATGGAGCCATTTAAAATCATGTGCATTACATAGTAAGTTTTTATTCCTTGTGCATATAATCGTATTTGAAGAGAAAATAACTCTGATGTTGACCACTGAAGAAAATGTCTGCATTTGGGATAAGAGTTTTATGCAAATGGGTATGAATAGAATCATTCCTATCCCAAACAAATCTAATGCACTAATTCACCCCACCATCTGTATCATGAATCACGGAACTCTTCCTAATGAAGAAAAAGGAAGAGCAGAAAAATGTCATAAATAGGAATGAAAAAAACAACAAAAACCAACAAAATATTTTGTTTCAAAATCATTGCATCATTGGGAAAATTGCATCTTTGACAAATGCTGCCACGCAGGACGGACATCAGGGTCATATTTTCAGTGACAATGGCCAATTTTCTCCTGAATACAGATTTGCATGCATTGGGAGTGGCCTTTAGAAATATTTGTTTTACTTTTTTTTTTCCCCCAAACCATCCAGTTCTCTCAGATAATGGATATTATGAATCTCTTCCTTGGCTTTCTTTAAAGAGATTGAAATTTTTACTTCTTTTGAAAAGTGTCCACCAACTGAGGGCAAGAGTAGCTGATTAAGAAAAAAGAGGAATGTAAAATCTAATTGTGGCGAGTGAAGAGGAATGTGAATTTCTGACCTTCTCTTTATTATTTCTAACTCTACCTGCATAATCTGCCATCACTTTGGGGTGCCCCAGAGTGAAGAAATATTCTCAGTACAACTTTGAACATTTATCAGTGCAATATTGGACATTCAGAGATAGCAATACAAATATTAACAGTAATTTTAAGAGCAACATGCACCATGAATAAGCAGCAAATCATTATTTTCTAAAGGTCATTTGGTACAATTGAGCTCTACTATCTTACATCAAGACATGTACAGGATGTTATTGCTAAGAATGTTAGATGACATTCAAAGCAAAGGCTTGCTATAAAGGGAGTACAATGATGGCTATTTTCAGTAACTTGCCATTTAGTCATCAGTGATGAGCTGCACAATATCACAGGACACCTATTGCTCCTTGTTTTGAGCTGGAAACCCAGTTCTGAAATGTACCTGAAAATAAAATGAAATAAAGCGTCATTCGGTTAATTGCAGAACTATATTTAATTTCAACAAAGTTTTCAACAAACTCCATGAGGTTTGCACAAGCCTACCTCTCAAGCCTGCCAAATCCCCATGGATGGCATCCTTTCCCTCCAGTGTGGACCACACCACACAGCTTTGGTGTGTCAGCAGCCTTGCTGAGGGTGCCACTGTCCGTGTTGCCGACTCTAAACTATGAGCAATTAACTAATAACTATTAACTGTATAAACTATTAACTACACAAGCTATTAATTATAAATAATTAAAATTCCATTCTGCTCATAGTTTTCCTAATATTAATTTTAAAAATAATTCCTCTAACTACAGCTAATAAAAGGAGTACTCATGGTAATAACAACGAAGAATTCTGCCATAAACTGCAAATAATATCAAACACAATTTAATAGATTAATAAATTCACCGATCTTACTCTAAAATATTACCAACAAGTCTGCTATACTGAATTCTTATTATAGGCATATATATTCCACGTTGGAATTCTTATGCTAGGAGAGTCTTGTACTCTATCGTATGACAGTGGGACAGGTGCTGGAAGGTAAGGCCCTGTACAGCTGCCCTGGGGAGCCCCCACCACTCACAGCCCCCAGGGGTTCTGCAGTCTGGCTGCAACCTGACCCTGTCTGAGCCACTGCACAGAGCAACCCAGTGGTGAGGAACAGTGTGTCTGCTGGTTGTTAAACAAATGAAGATGGATAAAAAACCCCCTAACTATACTATGGATAATTGCCAAAACATAAGGATTTTTTTTTTTTTCCCTCTGGCTGCTTTGCAAAATATAACATGGACTGGAATTTTAATTATTAGGCTCTGGTCCTTTAGTTTACTTTTTTTTTTTAAATTGAAAAGTTGTATATTTTAAAATTTACCATACAGGTTAACTTCTTTTATTCTTTCATAAGTGATGCAATTTAAAGGCTACTAAAATAATATGAATGCACACTACTGCATTGTGACATCTCTACTTTCAGGATCCATTTTCTGAATATTAAATGAAATAGGAAATCAATCTGAATAGGGAACACATGAAAAAAATTCAAGTTTGTCAGCTCAGAGTATGGCATAACACTTGTATCATAGCACAGAATAAAAATTATGCCTCAGAGTATAGGGAGAAAAAAATTGATAAATTGACTTAGAATTTATTCTTTCTGAAAAGTTTGGTTTAGAGTGACTTCTGGGAAGATTTAACATTTGTTTCTGAGAATGAAGTACTTGAGTTGATGGGCACCACTAACTTAATTCTTCTGGATCATTTAGCCTATTCCTCCTTATGACTTATTGCTACCCTCTCGGAGTCATTCTGAACAATATACTGTGCAATATAGAGTGCACTGTATCTCACGACTTTATGACTTTTTATTGCCGCTATATTTTTCTATGACCTTAAAATGCATTAAATGTGACAAATAATATGGCTATTTCATAGAACTCTGTGAAGCACATTTACATTTCTGATGTGCATTATAGGTACCTCCCAGTTCAGCTGCTTTGATGGCTTTACAATTGAAACCCAGTACAAACCTTGCCTGAAACCACACTGAAGTTAATTGTTGTTATCCATGTGGTTTAATAAGCTTTTGGCTACACTTTAATGAAGCTTGGGAAAGCTTGTCAGCATAAAGCCAAAACCTGCAAATGTTTGGTCAGAGTAATCATGTCTTGCCCTGAAACGGAATGACCAGTCATCCACAAAAGAGTGGGGAAAATGTGTAATCAGTGTGTTTTCTCTTCGAGCTACTACTCTTTATGAGTTATTTATCATAGTGCTGAACAGGACTTAAGCCATTGTTTGCAGAAACAGTGCTTACACTTGGAAGTTATTGGACTGTTGGAGACATTAATCTCCACAAAATGCAGCCATTTAAATTAAAGTTGCTATTAGGTATGCATATTAGGGTACATAAGGAGATTAACACCTAGACATTTTAACCTGGAGGAGGATGAAAGTAGCCTTAGTCAAGATGTATGAAAATTTCCACAGTGAAGTGAGAGATCTACACCTAGCTTTTATTTTAGCACCTCAAATGTTTTTTAATATTAAGTGTTTTCAAAGGGTGCCGGGTATGCGCATGTGTTTGAATATACTATAATATCTTCTTGTTGCTCCTCCAGAACTATGTAGAGAAAATGCTGATACTAAAATAGCAGCTATATGAGATACAGATAGAGCTGTCACAGAAAACCACATGATAACACATTCATATTTCAAAGCAAATATCCATTTCATTTGCCATTATTTTTAACTGATATCCAATGGAGTTCACAATATTGCTTCAATAATGCAAGTATATATGTTATTATTAAGACACACACAGATATGTAGAATGGGCTTTTAAAATTCCTAATGCTGTATTTAAGTTATCACTGAATTGAGTGATCATTGAATTCTAGGCTGTGTATTTAAAAAAAACAGCCCTCCATGGTGAAATTTCTTGTACAATGGAAATAATTATTTCAACTTATATCTATTGAAACTGAGACCTGAGCAGCAAATCAGTGTGGATTGACAGTAAGGTTTAAGAATATTAGTGCTCCCAGTCTCTTCAGGAAAATAAATACCAAACATGCTGGATTTTATAATCTCAAAAGAACAAGAGAACTGAGCAGGTATGTTCTGCAAAATGGAAAGACACCATCAAGCAGACTGCAGGCATATTTTTGTCCTTTTATTTATTCTGCTCAAAATATGACCTTCATTGGAATTTTGACTGTCTGAAGCACTTCTGTACGTAATCTCATTGCTTTTTGAACTCTCTTATCTTCTTTATTCAGATATGTTTTATATTCCATTGGCAGAGGGAAAACATAGCAGTTGACTAGCCTTTTAGTCTTAGTTTTAGTTTTAGAAGTTTGGAAGTAGAAACAAGCAAATGTATGTGAAAAAGTAGTAATATGCAGAACTAAGAAGCTACATTTCCTAGGCATATGTAGATTCATAAATTAATATTAAATTTTTAACAAGAGACCACCTTCTGCAGGGTCTAGATAGGAAATCATAGGAGGAATGGCTGAGGGAGCTGGCGGTGTTTTTCCTGGAGAGAAGGCGGCTCAGAGGTGACCCTATCACCCTCTAAAACCACCTGAAAGGAGGTTGTAGCAAGGTGAGGGTTGGCCTCTTCTCCCAGGCAACTAGGGGAGGTTCAGATTGAACATCAGGAAGAATTCTTTCATGGAAAGTGTTTTTAAGAACTGGAGCAGGCTCCCCAGGTAGGTGGAGGTGTCATCATCCCTGGAGGTGTTCAAGAAAAGACTGGATGTGCTGAACTATTAATATGTTAAATAAGAGGAATTTCTGTAATATAGAATATCACAGACCATACCATTGAAGTGGAGTACACAGAAAAAGGTGAGTAGAACTATGAAGGAATAATACAATTATCAACAGGGGAAAAGAATATTGATGGTGGTGGAGAAATATGCCCTGTGAACACCAATACTGATGCAAAACAACCACTGTCACAAAGGAAATATTTTCATTAGTCCAATATATCCCTTTCTTACTATTTAGAGTGTAACAACCAGATTTATTTTCTACCCTTAATATACATAAGAAGGTGTGTGTAAACAGAAGATGGGAATGAGGGAAAAGTTAAACCAGTGTCCTTATATGTTGAAAACACATTAGAAATTTAATACTGTGAATAGTTAGGTGGTTGAAATTCACTCAATTTCACTTTTATATCTCTCAGTTAAGGCATATTTGGAGATAATACTGCAGAAAACAACCTGCATGAGAGATAGACCAGAAATGATGATAGTTCTTGCTGTTAAAATAATTGTTACAGCTTGTTTAGCAAAAAAACCCAAAAAAAGTCGAGTATTTAAGATTCTTTTTTGTGTCAGGTTTTCTCTGTGTGCCCAGATTAGTATAGGGGTTGAAAACCTTTCATAGAGAGCATGCCAGACTGACTTTTGCCTTTTCCAGATTACAGGATTTCTGTACGACAACAGAAACACAGTGAGGTCTAAGAAATGCTGCCTTTCAAAGAGAAAAGTTTCTCTTGGTAATATTCTATGCTAGTTTGTCTCTCTGAAAGACAATACTCCATGGTTTCCAGCCCTTCCAAAGCCTGGTGCTCCATGAGTGAGATGGAAGTCACTGGCACCGAATACTGTTTTGGGATGGCTTGTCTCCCACTACCCTGCATAGCCCTACAGAGTGCCATTTAATGGCTCACTGTGTGCTGTCTTTGCCAGGTTGTATTTTAGGAGGACTTTAAGTGTCTGCAATTCTTGTATGAAAATTGACCACGATAATTTTAGGTGCCATTGCCTAAATTATAAGATTATAAGCCCATATTAATTTTATTATGTGTACTTTTTTTT